>JAADVC010000371.1:0-22779 GCA_023334575.1 Pythium volutum
ATGCCATTGTCCCATGGGTGACGCATTGCGTCGGCACGACGACCGCCACACTCGTCAGCAGTCAGCTTAAAAATTGAACCACATGAGGTTCAATTCACGCTGGTACGGTACACTCTTTGTGACACTCCCGCCGTTGAATGACATTCGTTTTCCTTTGCCAACAGACGCGCGCAAAAGAGAAACCCAAGGAAATGAGGCACAAGAGAAGGACGAGATGATGCCGCGGTAGCGATCTCTAGCGTGGCGTGATGACGCGAAAGCACAAGCGATCACCATATGAAGTTGTACTGGAAGCGGACACTGCGTCGGTCAAGGCAACGAAGCAGCCGCGTGGCAGCCAGGCGCCAAGGAAACCAACGCTGACGGATGCCGAGAGATCCCGTAATGGTGGCGGCACTACCACCACCAACAATAAATACAGCGCGGCGACTACAGCGGCATCTATGGCTCCTGCAGCTGAGCGCATGAGCATCGATGTGCTCGAGCAAAAGAAGATGCTGCTTCCGTACCTCGACAAGATCGAGTACATCAACGTGCAGCTGCGCCAACGCGGACTTTTGCCCGACGACGCGACTGCTTCGCCACTTCAGTACTCTGCTATCGATGCTCGCCCCGTTCGAGGCCAGCTCTCGCGGAGAGACTCGGAGTTGACGCCAGGAAAGGACAAGCACCTCGGGAAACCCGTTCGATTCGGTGGTGACGTTGAACACGAAATGAGCAAGAGCGGCAACCAAGTGGAAGTGATACCGCACGGCGCAGTACGCCAGCGCTCGGCGAGCGAGCTGACGTCGAATCCCATCCTTGACAAGTCGCCAACAATCCAGAGAAGCAAAAACGCCACTGATTCGCTGCAACGTCGATACCCGCGGCTCGTCAACTCGATCGACCGCAATCGCCTAGCGGTCCTATCGCCGCGTATCCGACCGATCAACTGGCTGTTGCGACTGATTGAAGATGTGTACGACGACCTCACCGAGGTCTTTCTGCTTGGCGCCAACAGCGGCACGCCTCCGTCTCCATCAACCGATGGCTCTCCTCGCTCTGAAATATGGAATAGTAATCAAGGGAATTCCCCGTCGCGGTTGTTCCAGCCTCGGCTCGTGATGCCCCATCTCGCACGGAAGCATATTGAGACCACATTGGGACTCGCGCATCTCGTCGACCAAGAATGTCTCGATCTCGTGTACAACGTCGAAGCGACTGTCGAACGGTTTGCGTCGGTCGCGATGTTTTCCATGTTTGTGCGCGAGATTTACGACGACGACGCGCTGCTCTTTTACCTCTTTGTGCGTCGCATTGTCCAGCAGGAGTTTGGTCTACAGCTCAAGGCCAAGACCAAGCAAGCCCATTCGTCGACAACGGGGAAGATTTTTGTCGCGGGCGATGTGGTTCGCCTTGTGGCGCATCCGCTCGTCCCGGACGGCTCCAAGACGGTGCTGCTCACGCGCTGGGGATGTGAACAAGTGTGGCGACGGTTCTTCATGCTCGTGACGACGCTCAATAGTGATGCCACCGTACCGCAAGTCGGCAATCGAACCCCCACCTCTCCGGCTGTGCTCAGTCAGTTTACAACAGCGGAGAAAATGGCCGAGTTGTTTAATGCGCACGACGAAGTCGCTGTGGAGCACTTACTCGTGTGGAGTGTCGATGCGTTCCGCAACGTCGCGGAAGACATCGTTGCTCGTTACAAGTACAAGGACGATGGTGAGTTAAGCTTGGGCACGTTGAATGGTCTTTCATTGTGTTTGACCGTGTTGTCATTGTGGGTTTTGCGCCAGAGTAGGTGAATCGCTGCGCGGTCTCATGCGTCTGCGAGAAACGATCTCGAGCGACACGAAGATAGGCAAGCTCACAACACTGTACAGCGAACGAGAGCGAAGCCTCCGGAATATGAAGATTGATCTCCTGCGCCTAGAGAGGACCAATACGGACGACAACAAGAATCGCTCGCAGTTGAGGCTAGTGCGGAACCAGATCGGATTATTGGAACAGGAGCTCGAGCATATTCAAGCCCAAATCACAGCAGCCGAAAACCTTGTCAACGACGTCTGGAGGGACGTCACAGCAACGTCTCCGACGAAATCGAAACAGGTTTCACTGGTATCCAGAGCAGCAGGCGAGTTTTCGAGCGCAACCAAGGAATTACCGTCCGTGGTGGGTCGATTCGCGGCTCACGTGGCGAGACTTCAACGCAAACACGACATCGAAGTCAAGGCGGCAGCCATGCTCGCCAAACCGTGGAAGAAGCAAATGGAAGATCTTCAACTGCGCATGGTGATTAAGATCCAACGCGCCTATCGAGTGCGACGTCGAGCGCGTGAGATCAAGCAAAAGGCCAGGGAGGAATTGCATGAGAAGATACGGCAACGCGAGATCCAAAAGCAAAACGAGTTTTTGGATCGCAAACGGCAGGAAGTACTCCAAGAGAAGGACCTCCAACGCCACCAAGCGCGTATGCTGGCCATGCAGCAGCAAGAAAATGCTGCTCGAGATGCGATCCAACAAAAGCAACAGAAGTTGTTGGACAGAATGCGACACGAACAGATCGCTGAAATGGATCGCGAACGTAATCGAAAGCTGCTCCGTCGAATGCTCGCATTGTGGACCGTATTGCTCAAGATGCAGAAGAAGAGGCGAGATGCAAACCGATTGTTTCTAAAGTTTCAGTTCATGCGGTGGCGTCACCACTTTGCCGCCTTCAAGCACGTCGACAATGCCGCTCGTTTTCTTCAGCGAGTGTACCGACGACGACTGGACAAACTCTCACTACGAAAGGCTATGCAGATGAAGCGAAAGCGCAATGCCACGGCACAACGCTATCTCCACAAGCTTCAGTCTCGACACACGCAACGAGTTTTCAACAAATGGATCGAGTGGTCAGTCGAGCAGATACGGCTCAAGGCGAATTTTCGCGCCATTCTACAGCGGCGGATGGACGACTGGTTTCAACGGTGGCTGCATTTTGTCGTGGCGTGGAAGCAACGCCGTTTCGACGCAACTATACTCGTGCAACGGGTATATCGCGGTCGACTCGCACGCCACGTGGTCCACGCCCAGCGCGCGAGATCGGCAAGTGCGAAAACAATTCAACGAGTGTACTGTGGGTTCCGTGGTCGGCAGGTAGCGAATCGACGTCGCAAGGTCAAGCACCACCAGGACAGCCAGTGCATCACGTTACTGCTTCGAATCCATCATCGACTACTCGGCTTGTGTCTTGCCAAGTGGTGTACGCACATGAAACGGGTTCGGTGTGTCAAGATTATGGCCTCCCGTCGAAGGCGGCGTCAGCTTGAGCACGCATTTGATGGATTCGCCGGCTACCGCCAATACAAGCGGGAAAAACGTGTTGCGCTTCTGAGACTTCGGTACAAAAGTGCCGTGATCATCCAACGCCACTACCGCCGTCACCGTTGCCAAGCCGTGTTTCGCAAATCCATTATTCATCGCCGAGCCGCCATCAAGATCCAACGCGTGTACAGAGGGTACGACGGACGTCAGCGAGTGCGCGAACTGCGATGGGAGATTGATGCTGCGAGGAAGCTGCAGACCACTTGGCGAAAACGACAGGCGCGGCGACTTGCCGAGAAGACACGCGCAGAAGGGATCTTGCTCGCTGCCTACAAGGGAGATTATACCGCCACCCAGCGGGCCATCACGTGCGGCTACGCGTACGTTGTTGATTCAGAGCACAACACCATTATCCACATGGCGGCTGCAGCCGGCCACAAACGGCTTGTCAAGCTGTGCCTTCGCCATCAAATGGATATCAATGCGGTGAACCGCCATGGTCAGTCTCCGCTGCATCTGCTTTTGACCAACATCCCACCGAATCTCCCAAGTTTCGACGAAGACGGCGAGACCCGTCGCATTATCGACGAGCGAGTGTCGTTGGCTTCCTATATGATCGACCATAACGCGTGGCACGAAGCGACGGATGAACTCGGATTGACACCACTGCTGCTCAGTGCGGCGCTCGGTCAAACGGAAGCGACCGAAATGCTGCTAGAGAAGAGCGCCAGTACGGACGCGCGCTCGCACGCGGGGCTCAATGCAGTGCAGCTGACGCTCGAAGGCAATCACGCACAAACGCTACGGGTGCTCCTAGCAAGCCGGGGCTTTGATACCGCAGGTAATGCTGGCGATACGCTGCGCCAGCTTCACGCGTGTGCCGGACGTGGACTCATCGACTGCCTGCGTGTTCTCTTGGAGCATGTGGCAATCTATGAATTAAGTCCGAGCCAGCTCAATCTACGCGACGACGATGGATACACGCCCCTCATTTACGCCATTAGTAATTGCAACACCGATGCGGTGCATTCTCTATTGGAGAGTGGAGCGAGTCCCGATGAAAAAGACTTTTTCGGTCGATCGCCACTGCATTTCGCGGTCACTGCTGGTGACGATGGGTCCGCTGCGATCGCGGAACTGCTCACGACGTATGATGTCGACGTCAATGTCAAGGACACGGACGGCGATTCGGCGCTTCACACAAGCTGTGCTCGCGACGCTCGTCTCGACTGTACATCGCTTCTTCTTCGTTCCGGTGCATCCATTGGCGCCAACACGCTGGGGAACCATCCAACCCACATTGCAGCTCGGTGTGGAGCAGTCGACACGCTCCAGTTGCTCGTCGAGTACGGGGCCGACATGAACATCAAGAACTACGAGGGAAAAACGCCGCTTGGGTTGGCCCGAATGCTGGATCAGAAGGCGGTCGTGCAGTACATCAAGCAATACTTTGCCGCGGAACCAGTTGCGCACGCCGCCGACGAACCGGAGAAGCCAAAGGGAGATGGTGTTGATGGAGAAAACAACGAAACAGATGATGAGTATCCGAAGCGAACGCAGCAGCAATGGCAACTCGCGCTCACGTCGGCGTTCCGGATGGGGACCCTCGCAGAATGGACCCACTATGTCGACGCCGAGACCGAGTTTTCGTTCTTCACGTGCCCGAATCCAAACGACGACGCGTTGGTCAACTTCACGTGGGAGTCGCCAATCGAATTTGACGCGGCATTGGGGGATACCTGGGAGGTCATGCGCAGTGGAGTGAGTGGCGTGGCGCTGCGGTCGCGTCGTCATGCTGGAGGCACTGAAGAAGCAGACAGCAATGACAAGACTGATGATGGTGACGGCACGAATTCTCCGAGAACACGGGCCGGTCACGGTGTGCAGTACCTTTACCACAACAAGCGCACGGGTGATACGCGAGTACCAGTGCCACCAATCGACTATAGTCTGCTTCAAGACGTTGTGCAAAACTCGAAACGCCACCAGCAGCTTCGACAGCGTATCCGCAAGGTCTCGGCCGATACGAGTGGCTCGGCCATGGAGTATATGCGCTTCTTTCACGAATTTGAAGCCGAAAGTGCGCAGACACGAGCCGAGATACTGGCGGCGGTCCAAATTCAACGCCACTTTCGAGCGAGACGCACTACGCGAATGGTGCGCTTGTTCTTGTTTGAGAACAAACGAGCCATCGACTTGCAGCGTGCGTTTCGAGGGCGGCAGGCGCGAAAGCTTGCGGTGCGGCGCCGTCAGGAGCACAGTTGCGCGACCAAGATCCAGGCGCTGTGGCGTGGGCTCACTGCTCGTCGCCTGGAACAAACAACGCTGCGTGCCCAACGACTCCACCACCGAAAGCGTCGACACTGTGCGCTCCAGATCCAACGCCTCTTCTGTGGCCATCGAGCTCGACTGCTTGCGTACCGTGAGAAGGTCATTCAAAACCACGGCCCTCGCGGATACTTTGCGTGGGAGCAATTTCGCCGACGAGCGGTCGTCAAGCAAAGCTTCAAGGTGTGGGACGAGATGGAGCTCCCTCTGGAGTTCCCTGGCGTCTACTTTTACTGCCACCAGGTCACGCGATCGTGTGCGTGGGAGAAATCCAAGGAATGGCAAGCCCATGACGTGGACCAGTTCCAGGAGCGGTGTCAACTCTTCCGCTGGGGCTACACACAGTCCATGAAGCGAGCCGCGATCCGTGTGCAGAGCCTATGGCGCGCTCGACAGGCGCGGATCTCGTTTCGGCTCATCATGAAGGCCGTGCAGCTCATGAAAAGCGCCGAGCACGAGTATCTCGAAGACCCTACGAATCTCGTGAAAATGGGGAACTATGTGCTCTTCCTCCACGCGATTCGCCACGACTATGAGCGTGCGCGACCGCTCTATGGACGCCTGATGCGAACGATGGCGCAGCGAGGACCTGACGTGCCGTTCATCTTGTTTTCCTATGGGCTGTTTCTGTTCGTGACCCAAGAGGACGACGTTGCGCTCGTGGAAGACATGATTTTGCGTGCCAAGCGACTGGACCGCCAACGCATTAAGTACAAGCTGGCGTTTCTGGGCTTTTTCCGACAGTCCATGTTGCAGAACCCGCACGACAGCGAGAGCAATTTGAACTACGCGGCGTGTCTCCAGTGGCTCTTTGACCAGTACGACGAATCGATCCCGTACTACCTGCGCGCGATCGCGGCGAACCCGCACAAGAAGGGAGGCCTGGAGTTATTCCAAGACATGCTCAACCGGAAACGGCAGGTCGACAAAGCCACCCACCCGCACTTGTTTGCCAAGCCCACGGGAAATGTTGGCAAGCGAACGCGTGCCGAGGAAGACGCACTGCGGGCCAAGTACGACGCGTTCGAGCTGTTTCGGCGATGGCAAGTCCAGCAAGCCGAAGAGGATGACTTACGTCGCCGAACGTTGTTTGAGGCCGACCAAGAGATCGCGAATCGATTGCAGGCGGCACGAAAGATCCAGGCGCGATTTCGCCGTCGCTGCGCGATGCGCAAGGTCAACCGCATGAAAGGGGAGCGGCGAATGGCGCTATCCTTGGCCGATCTGGCCGACACGAAGACTATTTACGACCGCGTGCGCCACGCATTTGACCAGGTCGCAGAGGCGCCACCGCCAACCTCGTCCGTGGCCTCCAAGTTCAAGTTCTCCAAGGCCAAGCCACCGCCAGCAAAGCCCATGAGCGTACCCATGGCTCAGCTTGAGAACCTCCTCCGCGCCATGGAACTCTCGCTCTCGCCAGACGACTTGCGTGGCACGGTGGACGCGTTCCGCGAGCTGTACGGGAAGGCGCTCCACGTCAGTGTCATGGACGTTACGAGCTTTGCCCAGTCGAACGCACTGGTCGCGGCCAAGCTCAAAGAAACGACACCCACGACAAGGGCGCCACCGCCACGATAATGAAAAGGTAAATGGTAATGGTATACATTTTGTGTGGGGTTGTTTTTTATATTCTACGAGCGGTGGTATGTGGAGGGTCGTTGTTGGTTGATAATATGGCACAGGGGGTGACGCGTCGATGTTTTTTGCAGACGAAGGTTTGATAAAGAAGAGGCAGACGACGTCGACGTCAAGGGAGAGGAGGGGATCGAGCGAGGGGATCGCCGACGAGGGGGAGGAGCAGGAGCATATGAGCAGCTAAAGTGAAAGCTAGACACCACGGACCCACGCGGACCGACAGGCGTCTTCGCACGAGGAACGCTTGCCCGGTTCCGGGTGCAGCAGCGACGCCATGAGGAAGACCGACTGCGGTGAGAGCTTGGACGGAAAGAGCCACGACGGGAACGACACGACACGGCTCCCGCGGCGGCTGCTTGGCGCGCCATTGGGCAGCACACTCACAGCGCCCGACGCTGTGATTTCATAGGGCTTGTTGGGCGGCAGGGGTGCATGGATGCGCATGGGCACAGACGACAGTGGAAGCGGCGGTTGGCTGTTGGGGTGCACTTGCGCGAGGCGGAACGGGGCGCCGCCCATGGGGTCGTCTTCGGTCGGAGTCATGCTGTTCAGCAGCGTTGGTTCGTTCACGGACGAAAGCGACGAGTTAATAGTCGACGTCGACGATGACGACGAAGAAAAGGAAGTGGTAGACGAGGAAGAAGAAGATGGTATCCGGATCGCGCCGCTGGCCATGGTATGGTGGTAAATCGACGCGTCGTACACGAGCTTGCCCGTCTGCGGATCGCACGGCAGCGAGCGGATCCACTCGCAAAACTTGAGGTACCGCGGACACGTTGGCAACTCCTTGCCAAAGGGCAGCGAACCGGCAAGCAGTCCATACAAAATCACGCCCGCCGACCACATGTCGGCCTTGCGGCCGTCGTAGCCGTACCGTGCGTTCTGGAGCACTTCGGGCGCGACATAGTGGGGCGATCCAACGATCGAATTCAGTCGACGGAACCGAGCGGCCGGCACCATAATGCTGGCGACCATTTCGTCGTCGTCGAGCTCGGGCAGCGCCATGTCTTCACAGTCGTCGGCCGATGACGACGAGCCGACGCCGACTCCGGCCGCGGCACCACCACTACTCACGGCCGCGATAAAGTGGGCCGAGAGTCCAAAGTCGGCGATCTTAAGCACGTCGGCGTCGCTCAAGAGCAGATTCTCGGGCTTGAGGTCGCGGTGCACTATGCCCAATTGGTGGCAAAACAACACGCCCGACAAGAGCTGCGTAAAGTACCCACGCGCGACGCGCTCGTCGACGCCATTCTCCGAGCGGATGCGGTCAAAGAGTTCGCCACCGGCCGCAAGTTCCAGCACTAAAAAAATCGTGCTCTTGGACGGCTGAATGTACTCGAGCACGTCATAGAGCTTGAGCACGTTGGCGTGGCCGCCGTGGTCGACGTGGCCCGACACGGAATTGCCCGTGAGCTTGTGCATGTGTGCAATTTCGCGGTAAATCGACTTGCGCGACTGGAGAAAACTTTCCAACTTGGCCGGCACCCACGGGATCGTATAGACAATGTCGCCGACTTGGATTTGCTCGTCGCGCATGGCCGCGGGGCACTCGTCTTGGGACATCATCATCATCATCATGAGCTCGTCGTCGTCGTCGTGGCGCGTCGAGTTTGACGAGGACGAGGAAGACGGGAGACCTAACGACGACGACGACGACGACGACGACGGAAGACCTAACGAAGACGCGAGACTTAACGACGACGAGGACCGCGAGGACGACGAGGGCGGTGAGCCTAATGACGACGACGGCGACGCGTGCGAGCCTAACGACGGCCCGCCCTTCATTTCTTCGCCGCCCACTTGGTTATCATTCGTCGCGGTAGTAGTGGACGTGGACGTAGGGTTCGTGGACGAGCCATTGTCATTGTCGTCGGCGTCTAACCCCCATAATCCAACGCACATGTCGAGCGTGAGTTCCTTGAGCATGGCCGTCGATGGCGAGCCGACGCCGTGGTATTGGCGCGCATCCACGTAGCACGCAATCAGCTCTCGCTTGCCATGCAGCTTGACCCAGAAAACGTGGTCGCGTGTGAGCGGGCGAGGCCCATTGGGCACAAATGGCACGCCCTTTTTGATGACTTCGCCGCGGCGCAGCACGCTCGGCGTGCTCAGCTTGTAGCCCACGGGGTTGAGCATCTTGATCGCGACGTGGCGCTGGTGGAGCTTGTCATACGCCTCGTTCACGACACCGGCAATGCCGCCGCCGAGATAATTCCCCATGATATACCGCGCGTCCACCTTGGGCTCGGCCATGAATGCGCCCATGGCGGACGAGGAAGACGACGACGAGGCCGAGGACGACGAGGACGCCGATGAAAAAGGCGACGACGACGAGACGTAGATGGTCTGGCCGTCAAACGCCGAGACCATGACGGGCTTGACATTCGCCTCGCTCAATGGCATGTACTTGTACTTGTCTTTGATCATCGTGAGCCCCGCCATGTTTGTTGGAATCTTGCCAACAACAATTGGGTTTTGTTGGCGATCCAGAACGAAAAGAAAAAAAAGAGAAGCAGAACACGCTCTCTATCTCGTCGACCTGCACGGCGCGAACCGGGGAGCTTCGGTCGGGCGTAATAAGAAAAAGAAAAAAAGAGTCGCCGTCACTGAAGGCTGAAGTGAAGAGCTGACGAGCTGACTGGGTCACTGGATAGACTGTCAGGTTTCAGTCCGGAGGAGCTGCCGCCGTGCCTCGAGAGATACTGGATGCTGCCGGGCGGCGTGGAGAATGGATGCCGAGGCGGGGAGGCAAACGACGGGCACAGGTGAGATGGAAGTCCGCGCGCGGAGGCGGAGAAAGTTTTTCTTCTATGAAGCAACGCCCTTGAGCACACGCACCGCCGAGCGTGTGTTCTGTTTTCTTTCTTTTTCGCCCGCCCTCGCCCTGCTGGCTGTCGACGGAATGGGCTGTTTTTCCTTTCGTTTTTTTTTCCCAGGCACACGAGGCCTTCAGAAGACGTGAGCAATGCCAACAAAGGGAAACAAGCAGGAAAGAAAAGAATGATGCACACCCCTATCCTAGGTTGTGGCATCGCTTTTGTAGGGGGTTTTCAGGATGATCCAGACTCTGCGACGTTGGTTACCCGTATACCGAACCCAGAATGCATCTTGCGGCGTATACTTATGTCATTATTACCCTATCCCTTCACCCGCGTCCTTTCCTTCTCATCGTACTGGATTTAGTGAATTACTTTGAAGTATGGTTGCACCGTGCAACGTGCTTCAAGGTGGAGTATGAAGGGATTGAGCAATCGACATGACGCAACGTCTCAGGCGTCATCAAAAATATGCAGGATAATTTGATTTAATCCGAATATAATTGACATACACAAAAGGGATCTAAAGAATGCAATATTACAAATGTAGGCACCTATTCAAGATCTCCTTGACATAGCGCGGCTGACAATCGACGCCACATGTTTCCTTCAGCATTGCTGAGGTGGCGCGGCCACCACGCCACTCGGAGTCTTCAGACTGCGTTCTCCTCATTCTCACATGTCACACCCGACGGCGCGAGTCCGACAATGGTGGACGTTGGAAACAAGGCCGTGACGCGCCGCTCGGCGACGGCGCGCACGACGATCCGCTTACCACCAGCCGTGCTCGCGGAACTCAAACGGCTCGGCAGCGAAAAGAACGACGGCGCCAACACCAACAGCAACGGACTCGAGCTCGTCGGACCCAAAGGGCCCATTGGCACGACTGCAATCATTGCTGGCGTGCTGGGAGCCAAGCAGACCAGCTCGTTGATCCCGTTCTGCCATCCGCTGCCCATCGAAAACGTCCAAATCCGCGTGACGACGCCGACGCTCGACACGATCGCGATCGAGTGTGACGTGGTCGTGACCCACAAGACGGGCGTCGAGATGGAGGCGCTCACGGGCGCGAGCGTGGCCGCGCTCTGCGTCTACGACATGTGCAAGGCGTTGTCCCACGACATTGTGATCGAGCGCACAGAGCTCGTCACCAAGACAGGCGGCAAGCGCGATTTCCACCGCGATCCGTAAAATCACTGGAACAAATAGACTGGAACAGAGTTTAGACGCGCTTGGAATCCGAGTTTTGGACGCCCTTGGGGGCCCCGAACGAGCCGGTTAGACTCGGTTAACTCGTCTGGAAAGCCGACCAAACGTTAGTCTTCAAAATCGTCGTACTCGGCGTCATAGTCGCCGTCTTCCTCGGTCGCGGCTGTCGGTTGTGGTTGCGGTACCGCCGTCGTCGTGGCGCCGGAAGAGGACGACTCGGCTACTGTCGTGGGAGGCAGTATCCGTGTGTTGTCGTCGCCGTCGTCGTCAAACGGCTCGTCCGTGTCGTAGGCATCCTCGTGCACATTGTCATCTGCCGGCAATGGCGCTTTCACAACCAATGGTGGTGTTGGGGTCTCGTCGTCGTCTTCTTCAAACTCATTGTAGGCGTCGTCGTCGTCGGCGTACGCCGTCTCCTCTTCCGTCTCATCCTTCTCCTTTGTCATTATCGTGGGTCGGGATGGCTCGGTGGTACCCAAGTCTTCCTGCTCGATATCGTCAACCGCACTGGGTGGGTCAGCCTGCGTCTCTGGGGGTTCTTCATTGACTACATTCTGCTCGTCATCCTTGTCGAGCGGCTCGGCTTCTTCTGCTTCTGCGACCGCCTCAATCTCGGGAGTTTCCACCGACACACTCGGCTGATCTGTCGACGGCGGTGGTGGTATGTCTTCCTCGTCGAAGGTGTACACGTCGACTGGCTCGGTATTATCATCAGAGACTGGATCTCGGGCGACAGCTTCTGGATCACTCACCACGGCATCTTCAGATGGCAAGGCCTCGTCTGGACTTGAGGTATCCACCGCACCAGCTTCTTCCTCTGTCGTTGCTGCGACAGCTTCCGAGGACTCTTCACGCCGTGCGGCAGGCTCAGCAGGGTCCGATTCATCCAGTGCGGCCACCACAGGTTCAGAAAGGTCCGCGTCCTCCTCATGCCCCACTGTTGCATCCGTCTCGTCCTTGAAGACCGCAGCTGGTAATGGATCAGTCTCAACTCGCAACGCTGGGATCTCTTTCGGTGCAGCAGGCGCCGCTGCCGCATTGTCGTCCGCACTGGGGGCATCAATGTTAGTCGGAGGCAAGTCGTCGTTATTTGCTTCTTGGGCATCAGCCACAGGCTCGACAGGACCCGCATCGGCTGGTACACATACCGCTCGCTCGATGAGCACGTCAACTTCGTCCTGCGACTCACTGAGAAGCTCGGGGGATTCGTCCACAGTCTCCGTGTGTGGTTGCTCTGCTTCGATCTCTTGTTCCTGGACGCCAGAAGTACTTTCAACTGGCCCCTCACTGGCCAACGCATCGTCTAGCAGATCAGCTGCCTGAGTGTCTTCATGTGTGACCTCAGTCGTACTTGTCAAATCAGTCTCGCTTGATGGTGCCAACTCTGCTGCCGCGTCTGCGTCGTGAACATCGCTCGGCTGAGGCGGTGGATCCTCTGCTTGAGCCTCACTGAGTGGCTCGACGGTTTGCTCCTGCTCTAACGTGCCGTCCGCGTCTTCGACCAGCGGGACGCTCGGTACACTGTCGATTGCCTCTTCTGAATTCGCGCGAGAAGCCGTGGCTTCCGGTGGGCTCTGAAAGTCTTCCGTCGCAACGTCGTCTTCAAACTCGGCGTCGGTTGCGTACGCGTCCGCGGTCGTTGGTCGTGCTGTATCCACCTCTTGGAGAGAAGAGTCTGGTTCGGTGGCCGCCACTGGGTCATCGTTTACCAATTGTTCATCAGCATGGCGCTCGATCTCGACATCCGGCGGAGTCTCGCCATCGAAATCGTCGTCGGCATACGCCATTGCAGTTGCTGGCCGCGACTGCTCGTCGACGAGAGACCGAGATTCTTCTCCTTCTGGGACTGGCAAGCCTTCACCGTTTTCAGACAAAGCCATTGGCGCATTGTCTCCATCAGGCAAAGCAGCCTCCAGACTCGCAGCGTCCACGATGGCGGATCCATCTTCGAATGATGGTTCAAGCACAACAGCGTCCACATTAGCGGTATCCGCTCTCGCCTCCACGTCGTCCGTTTCCGCGTCCACAGCGTCCCCACAGACGATGGCGTTTTCGCCGTTCTCAGTCTCGACTGAATCGTCCACAACCTCAGAGTCTGGTGAGATCTCGCCACTCGCACGCTCTCCTCGTTCGAGAGCGTCGGCCACGGATGGTGGATTCTCGGCTGGAACCCCTCCCTCAATCGGACTCGACGCTGGTACCGGTTCGTCTGTTACGCCATCAAAGTCGTCGTCGTCATACGCCATTGCCGTTGATGGGCGCGACTGCTCCTCTGTGGGTGAGAGCGTCCCTTTCTCTTCTTCTTGGTCTGGTACGTGTCCACTAGTGACGGAAGTCTCCTCGCTCTGAGCCTTGACCGGCGCGACGGCTTGCTCCACGACATTTGAATCTCGTGTCATCTCCTTCTCAGCGCTGACGTCTTGCGTGCCGTCGTTAGCTACCATCGGATCTTCAGCTACAGCGTCTGCGTTAATCGCACTCGCTGTTGACGTCGGTTCCTCGGTCGTGAACAGCACCTCACAGTCAGACGTTTCTTCAGCAAGTGACGCGACGACTTCACCACCAACAGCGCTTAGCAGAGCATCGTCGGCTGTCTCAGTGGCTGTGACTTCCGGAATGACAACAATTTCAGAGTCAGCGCCTTCTCCATAGAACGCTAGCTCTGGATCCGCAGCGTCCGCTCGTGAACTTTCACGTTCCGCGTCACGCGTGACAACCTCGGAATCCTCGACTGCCAGTGGCTCGTCAGCCAATGTCTTCTCTGGTGTGACTGATGGATCAGCCGCCGGATTGCCGCTGTCAGAATTTTGCGTCTCGTCATCTACAGTCGGCTCGTGCTCAACGGCAGTGTTGGTCTCTGTGGGCAGCTCTTCTATCTCGCGTTCTGGATCCGCTGCATCAGCATCAAAATTAGCGTCGCCATAACTGACGGAAGTCTCCGCCTGTTCGTCGCATGGTTCTGGTTGCAAAGTCTCCTCTTCGGCTTTTGCTGGCGTCACGGGAATGTTCGTAGCGAGAGTCTCCTCAGGCTGTTCCATGTAAACTTCAGCCTGGACGGACTCGTCGGCAGTGGGGGTCGTGAGTGTCTCTGTTGCCTCGATAGAAACTGGTTCTTCCGCTGCTAAACCGTTCGCCTCGACCACAGCTTCCTCAGGTGACAGCTGGACGTCTCTCTCCGTCACTCGTCCAGAAATCTCTTCCGTCTCTTCGCTGGTCCCTGCAGAGACAGCGAACTCGGTCTCCGCGTCAACTGGACCGTCCGCAGACTCTGCAGTAGCCTCCATGCCCTTTGTCACAGCACTCGAAGGCGCGCCAGCCGAGTCAAGTCCGCCTGCGATTGCAATGCCCTGCGCCTCCGCTGCTTGCTCATCATCCGCTGGCATGGATTCATCGCCGGCAAAATCGGCGTCGCCATAGTCGTCTTCATTGTCGTGCGGAATGACAGTCGTCGTTTCCTCGTTGCGTCCCTCAACATGGCGGTCGCTAACGTCCGACTCCAATGTCGTCGCGTCCGTAGTCGTATCCGTTTCTTCGCTCGTCTGACTGTCGTCTGCTCGCTCGACTGGAGAAGGTTCAGCTGGCGCAAATGCTGTCGTCGCGGACGGTTCCACGTTCTGTGCTGGCTCGTCATCAAGTGCCACTTGAGTATCCGCGGCTTCAACGCCCGCATCCTCGGTGGTGTCATCAAAGTCTTCATCGGCGTACGATGCCTCCGTTTCACGGCTCTCTGGTCGGTCTGTCTTTTCCAGAGATATGGGAGCACTCTCGTCTTGATCATCCGCAACACGGACACCTTCGTCGTTCGCCGACGGTGACGATTCTTCCTCTTTGAGTGTCTCGTCTTGTCCTTCCAGAACCACCTCGCTCTCTTTAGAACAATCAGCTTGCGGCTCACTTACAGCCATCACAACCGCTTCCAGCTCTTGCGGGGTCTCCGTCAATCGGACGGTCTCAAGCGGCTCTTCTTCCTGTGCCTCGACCATTCTCGTCGTGGTCTTCTCGGCTTCCACGCTTGCTTCTTCGGTGGTCGACTGGAGGTCAGAGGGCACCGTTTCCTCCACTGGCAGAGCTGTCGGAACTTGCTCGACCTCCTCGACTACGGCGTCACCCGGAGAAGGCGCTGTCTCCTTTGCGTCAACCGTGTCGTCAGCTAGTTCCACCGGTGCTCGTTCGGTCTCTTCCACGGTTGCTTCGGTTGCTGCCGTAAACTCGGTCACTTGCGCCGTGAGGCTCATGAGCGCCTCAAAAGAGACCTTGCGGCCCATCTCTGCGCCGGCCGCGCCACCATCCTCATCCTCATCATCGTCCAGTGTCTGTGGCGCATTGTCGAGATCGTCAAAGTCATTGTACTCATCCGCGTACAATTCGTCGGCGGCCGACGCCACGACCGCGGCCGCCTCGTCCACTACCGTCGCTGGGCCGGTAGGAGCAGGAGTAGAGTCTGCCTCTGGCGTGGAAGGCTCATTTTCATTTGGCGCTGAGATTTCGTCCACCGCTGTGATGGGCGATTCGTTCACGGGTTCCGGGATCTCGTTGTCGGCGCTGGCCCCTGCACTCGGCGGCGTTGGTGTCGTCACGGAATTCCCAACCTCTTCCGCTTTCGGTGGAGGTTCGGCATGGTCACCAGCATCCAGTGGCGCATCAAACTGAGCTTCTGCATCACCAACCTGCTTCTCGTCTGACGAGATCGAAGAAAGCGTCTCCGCAGGCGGCGTCACAACAACTGTACCGTCGGAATCTCCAGTCTGCGAGTCGTCGGAAGTCTCTGTCATCGCCTCGGCGGCCACTACTGCCGCAACAACGACGGCGGCTGCCGTGGCTGCCATCACTGACACGCCCGATCCGACGTCTGGCGCTTTCGAGGTCTTCTTCCCACCACTTGTTGGCTTGACGGTCGGAGACGGTCTCGCCAACGCAGACGTTGGCTTTGTCGAAGCCGTCGATTTCGTCGCTGGCGACGGCGTTGGTCGACTGACCACGGTTCCAATCGCTTTGCCAGTCTTTGGTGGAGCTATCGGCTTGCTTGTGGATGCTGTCGAAACCGCTGCCATGGGCTTTCTAGAGGAAATCGGCTTTGCGACAGTGGCGGCGGCCGGGGGTCTCTTTGGCACCGTCACATCAGAATTAGACACTGAAGCTGTCGCAGTGTCGCCTGTTGACTTGATGGACGCCGGCGTGACGCGTGACGTCGCCACCGAGGCGTGTGAAGTGACTTGCTTCTTCTTCATGGCACTCGCAATAGGTCCCTGCGCTGTCGTCTTCACCGGCGAGCCGTGGTGAGCCTCTGAGGCGAGGGAGACCGTGCTGCTGTGCGCAAGTGACGACTTGGCCTTGTCAATCATCTTGTGGAGCTTGTCGGCAAAGCTCAACCGCTCTCGCTCTTGCGCGACCCTTGTCGCAGAGACTGCGCTCGATGTGGTACCCAGTTCGTCCTTGAACAGTTGCGCCGCGTACGAATTGAGAGACTCGCTCGAGACATTAGAGCCAAAACCAGTGTCTCCTCCTCGAGCGGTTCTCATCGTGCGAGCGGCCGGGCGGGATTTCGCGGGAGTCGCCTTGGCGTGAGAGCTGCTCACTCCATTTCGCCCAGTCTTTGGCGAGAGCACGATCGGTGAGGCCGTTCCATGCGACGACCGTGCCTTGTCCAGCTTTAGCTGGAACGACGCCGACCGTGGCGTCTTGCCATCGAGGTCTCTCTTCTTCTCCTTGGCAATAGCTTGCGGTTGCGGCTGCTGGCGCCTCAGTGACGCGGGCAAATACTCGCCACCGTGTCTGTCTATGGAGACGCTGGCGTGGCCACCGCCACTGGACCGTACTGTGCGCGTCTCACTGGATGAGACTTTCGTATCCCCCGAGCGACTGGACTGGAGCTGTGTCTCCGCTGGAAGAATGATCGACTTGACAGGCGACGCCCACGAGATCTGGTCGCTTCCGGAAGGCGCCACGGCCGAGGCCGACACAATATAGGTCTTGAGCTCTCGGCGCTTGATGCCCTGGTGCGCTCGCGTTTGCGACTCGTGGGAAGGAGGCAGCAGCGCCTTGCGCGCGTCGACACCGTACGTTTCAAACAGCACCTGCGTGCGTTCGTCGTGGGCGAACCGCGGCTTCTTGTCACTCGTCATCGCGCCATGGCTGTCCAAGATCACGAACGGACTCCCCATTTGGTTGCGATGGGAATACGCCGTCGAGGGTGACGCTGCTCCACTATGCGTCTCGCCAAACGCCCGGAAATTCGAAGGCAAATGCGGCGCCTTGCCCAGCGGTGACGTGTACTTGGAAAACGACACTTGCTGCTGCTGGTGCTGGTGGTGAGAGGAGCTTGTGGCGGGCGACGGGAAGCCATTGCCGGCGCCACTGCGCTGAGCCGTTGGCGCCTTGCGCTTGACGCTGCTGCTTCTCTTGGACCCGTCGACGATTTTGCTGTGGGATCTTCGCGGTGGACCGTGCCGCTGGTGGTGGAGATCCTCCATACGGGAGGACGAGTCGCTCGTCTGTGGCACGCATCGCTGTGGAGAGAGAGACGAAGAGGACGCCGTCGTGTCCCTACTACATAACGCAATGGCCTTGGACGCACTGGCTGCATACTTTTGGATACCCGGTTCCGTGGGGAACGTGGCCATGACTGTCGAGAGTTCGCTGAGTCCGTGGACGTCGACGACCATTTGCGCGGCGTGCGGGTGGCACGCACTGAGACACAGCAGCAGCGTGCCCACGGCACAGCACGCCTTTTTGTCGTCCTGCGCGATCGCCTGGCGCAGCAAAAAGAGAAGCAGCGACACGGGCGACAGATCACTCAACCCGGGACCGCCCTGGGATTCTCCTCCGCACAGCGCCTCGACCGTGGCCGCGTCGCCCAGCTCACACAGCTCGAGCAGCACTTCGCACGCGTAGTAATGGACTTGGCGCGTGTGGACGCTGTAGGCCTTGTGGAAAATGATAGTCGCGAGCACGAGATGCGAGACGCGGTTCGCGAGCAGCGCCGTCAGGCCAGCATGGACCCGCGTAAACACGGCCAGCACGCCACACGCTGCGGCCTGGAGAATCGCGTCCTCGGGAAACTTGCGCATGGCGACGGCCACGAGCTCGACCATGCCGTGGCGTAACAGCACGTGCGTGCTCTTGCCACAGAGAAAGCAAAGCCGCCGCAGCAGCACGAACGCGTAGCACTGGATCACGGCATGGGTGCCGTGGCGTTTAAGCACGGCGATGAGCAGCGCCTCGCCGTTGCGTGTGTGGACCACATCGGCCGTGGCCTGCGGATACGCGCGCATTTGCTTGACAAGCGTCGAGAGCAGCGTCTTGGTCGCGAGCGCGTCGCCTTGCGTCGTCTCGAGCGAGTCGATCGTCGAGCAAATCGCGGCCGAGTCGTCGACGACAGCGGACGCGATCGAGAATGCCGTCGCGTTGGTAGTATTCAAAGGTACAGGCGGATGTTCCACGTGAGCGTCGGCGTGGTGGTGTCGTGCAGTAAAGCGCAACGGTTCTTCTTCCATTCTCCTGGGGGCAATCACTGTCTGCTTGTCGTGGGGAGCTTCCTGGATCAGCGACGGCGCCTCCACCACGGCTTTCGCCTCCTCCTCCGCTTGCTCCTCCTGCTGCTCCTCCGCACCAGCTTCTTCAACCACTCGCTCTGCCTCTGCACCAGCATTCGCCGCCTGGATAGCAGTTGGCTCCTCCTCCTCTGCCTCCTCCTTCTCCTCATCCTCTCCCCCTTCCTCTCCTCCATCATCCGCAACAACTAGCGTCTCGCAAATAAACGCCAGCACCACACTGGCTTCCACTTCGCCGTCGTCGTATGCGATCGTGAACGTGCCGTCGTCCTGGACGTCGTGGATCGCGCCGGCGTACCACTCGTCGCCGCCGGCGTAGCGCCCATAGACGCGCGAGCCGACGCAGAGCGTGCCATGCGCATGCACACGCAGAAAGTGGGGCGCGACGTGCTGCTCGGTCTCGCCGTCGTCGTACAGTACGTCGTAGGCACTGCCCGCGTCATCATGCGCGGCCGTGATGACGCCCGGGTACCACACGTCGTCACTGTTACCGTCGTAGAGGCCGTCCACGCGGTCGCCCACGGCGTACCGACGCGCCATGATCACAAGCGGGGCAGAATGGCCAAGCGATTTGCGACAGAAATACAGTATGCAGGGAGGTGCGGCGGAAACGGCTCCATACGAAAGAGGTTGAAGTTTCCGTTACACGACCATAGGAAAGAAGCGGGAAGTCCCTACGGTAATAGACAGCCCAGAATACGGTATTATAACCGCTGCCACAGCAAAGGGAAATACTGTAAACACAATGGAAAATATCGCATGATAATAAAGCCATAATCCGTCACGCCCTACGCGCGCGTCGCACCCCCGCCGTTCGCTCTTGCTCCTCGTTTCACGTTTCCGCCTTTTTGCCCGATACGATATAATACGCCTTCTCGTCTCTTGTATCTCTCTACCCAACGCGACCCTGGCAACGTGTACCCACAAGAGAAACGAGCGTGCCTCATAGCGCCATTTGCTCCAGTCGTGCCTGCTTCTCGGCGCGGATACGCTGGATCAGCTGCATGACTTGTTGCCGGTCGGCTTCGAGCTGCGCCATTCGCCGCTCCACGGGCCATTCCTGCTCCCGCAGCGTCGCCTGCGCGCGCTGCAATTCCTCCTGGTCTTGCTGGATCTTGCGCGCAATCTTTTCGCGCAAATAGTCGCACTGCGAGACAACACAGCGCTGCCCATGCGGCGTCGAGCAGTGCTTGGCATGGTAACACAAAAGCCCCCAGATCCGCGAACAGTTCGGACAGCTACAAAAATAAATACGAAGCGTTCAAAAGACAAGTTGTAATATCAAGTACAGCGATTCCGCGAGACGTACCTTTCAATGGGCGACTGCTTGCGGCGCGGTCCGTAGCAGCGCACAAAGTGGTCGATGCTGGCTTTGATCTTGTGACACCGCCCGTCGCACGCCGTGCAGAGCTTGTCGGGGCAGGTAGACGCGTGGCGAAGTGCCTCTTCGTAGACGCGAAACTTTTGCTCATGCGCGGCCGCGCCGCCAGGCGCTTCATTCAACGACCCCGAGAAGCTGCCACTGGACGTGAGGCTGCCGCGGAACGTTCCGCTGCCCAGACGGTCGCGGAACGAACTTCGGTCCATATCGACGTCCATCGTGTCTCGTCCGGGTCGTCAAGATGTCAAGATGTCCAAGATGTGGCGGTTTGTGTGAAGCGTCCCCAATCGATCGACTTGGGGCCGTTTAATCGCTGGTTTAAACGGCGGCGAATCCGTCGTGGGCACCTGGACGTCTCAGTGCGGAAGAGCGGGTCACTGGGTCGTTGGGGAGGCAGCGGTCAAGCGCGTGGTGGGGCGAGGTGGGGTGGGGCGGTGCCTACTTGCGCTTTTCCCGTTTCCTGTGGAAGCTCACACACAAAGGGAAATGACGGATGACAGAAGCAGGACGGACCATCACTCTGAAACCCCCTGGATTCTCCATTCAGAACAGTGACCCAACGCAAAAAATCACATCACATGTCACTAAAGGAGGCCGAAACAGTTCCTAACCACCATCTGGTTTCATACAGAAAGAGGATGTGATAAGAACCTCATTCCGTCGAACCCCGCGCGGAAGCCGCCTTCACGCGGAAACGGCAACTTTGCCGACGGTTTTTGCGGGCCTGACCGCTTGGACATTGAACGGGGTGAACAGAAGGTAATGGTAAATGGTCGCTTGTTCTATTATCCCTAAGTTAACGCGAATAAATACTACTTGATCTCTATCGCCTCGCTTGAAGCTCTGCAGAAAACACGGTGAAATGCGGGCGAGCTGGCACTGAAGAATGGTTTCTTCGCCATCTCCCATCGCGATCATGCCGAGCAGGCGCTGGGTCGCAGTGCTGGCACTTCATCCACGGTCGGTGCCGTTGCGAGTTGGCAGTGGTGGCGCACGAGCTTCTGGTGCGAGGCGCTGAGTTCCGAGTAACCTTCGAGATTAGTGAGCGGAATCGCATGCACATACGGGTAGCACTCGAGGTGGTGCCAGTTGATGCAGACGTAGCCGTTCTTGTGCTGGTAGACAACACCGACGCGCAGGCGATCGATCTCGATCGTCGAGTCGCACGAGCGACAGCACGCGTGGGCACGGCGCGTACATTCGATAATGTAAGTGCCGTCGCGCGTCCAAGGCGACTCGATGCTATCGGCGTTGGTCGGGCTGTCGAGAAGGCTCATGGTGTTGGGAGTTGTTGTGTGTTGGAAGTTGGGAGCTTGGGGGGCGAGGACCTGCGCGGTGCTTGGCTTGTTGTTGAATGAGGCAGAGGGCGGGCGAAGGGAAAAGAGAGGGGGACTCACTTTGGAACGATTTGCTTGGCGCTGCCTCGTCTTCCCGTCCGATTTTTGAGTTTTGAGATGGAATATCTGGATTTCAGATCCGGGTGTAGGTTGAGGTAGCCACGGTAGAAATTCTCGTCCGTTGAGACAGCGTCAAGAAAAGTTGGGCGAGGGATCCGCGGCTGCCCAACGAAGTTTGTTGGTGACGCTGGACGATCAAACCCTGTGTGGACGAGTGCCAAGCGTTGGTCGTAGAACACTCTATAGCCCTGCCAGGATCAGAAGATGCTTTGGATTAGAGAGCCAAGACGAAATGTCGCTGCGCCGATACTAACGCCGGACTTGATGGCAGGCGGATGCGCGACTTGGACCTTGGCGGGATGGTAGCGTGGGGTGCGAGGGAAAATGGCCGAGTGGTTGGGATGTGTACGAGGATTCGGGTGTGTCGGTGGCTATTAGCTGCCCAAGGTGGCTGGAAACCCGTCGGCAGTCGGCAGCCAGTCCCCCCAAGGGCTGGCTGGGCCTTGGGGCTGCACCCCAAGTGGCCTGTCCAATTGGGTGGGTTCGCGGCGCATTGGACTCCAAAGTCGGCAGGCGAACCCACCCAAGACGGCTCGTCTGTGCGACTGGGGCGAGTTGCTGGGGAATTTGCTTGGCACAGACTGTTGGTGGAGCGAAGGTGGCCAAGTTAGCTTCAAGCCGGTGCGAAAAACAAACCTCCGTTTTCTTATGTAGCCGCTCACGTCGTGGAAGGGCCTGCACTTGCCACTTGGCAGAAAAGGCTCTTGGTATATTGAACTACTGATGTCTTCCGGAAAGAGTTGAATCTGGCAGAGGATGGTGACCTCTTATACTTAATCAACCTCATCGAATCCCTTGCAATTCTTTGCTCGAATCTAGGTCGAATCTAGGTACTGTATCGGAGCGACCTGGATTGTTATGTGTGAATGGAGGACTTTTGACAAACGTGCGGGCTTTTTGAAATTAATGGACAAAAGAGGAACTTGAGTGACAAAAGTGGGGGCCCAAAACAAATCACAATCACATCTTGTCAATTCTAACACTTTATACCAGTGCACAATCTGGGGTTGTACCCCCAGACCCCCTGGGTCCGCTCACAGGGGAGCTCGCTCCCGTCAACTAGAAACTCAACCACTATTGCCAGAATGTGTATTTCCGCCCCCACTTTCCTCAAA
>JAADVC010000372.1:0-22767 GCA_023334575.1 Pythium volutum
CACCCACAGACACCCTTTCCAGCGTTGGAAGCGAAAAAACCCTTCAGGCGAAACATGCGATTGTTGTTTGCTGGACGTGCTGGCAGGCCCACCGTTTGGTCAGTGCGAACGCTTTTGGGAGAGAACGGCAATCGTTGGGAGGAAGAGGGCAGGGAAGCTCTCGTCGCCAACATAAAACCTTTTTAAATATATGTAGATGAAAAATCAGTTGGATATCTTCTTCTCCAGCATCTCCCTTTCCAACTTTTTCATCGCTCTTGTGGTAACGCATGTTCGTCTTGAAAGAAGACGCAGTGTGCCAGGCTGTCTGGCCAGGTCAGCTCCAGACGACCACGCCACGTGTGCAAAGCCCCAAGCGCCAGCCTCTCTCCTCGCGACAAGTGCCATCAATACGCCTCTCGCTGACCGACCCCTCACGCGCATATCCTAGTACCAACGCCGCCGCGCTCATGACCGCTCAACACGGGTGCGCATTCTCCCATTGCCATTCGCATCTTGTCAAAAATGCCCACCGGATCCACGACGCGACTGGATGCATGCATGTAATCGCTCACTGTTCTAGTAGTGTCTAGTGTGTTCCTCTACGTACCAGTGGCTCATTCCCCCCACCATGTCCCCAGCACCGCCCTGCTTCCACCATTGATGGCCATCTTCTCGGCATGGGCCGTTTGTTGCATGGATCCGCGACGCCTCTCAAGTGACCACCAGAACCACACACTCGAAAGGGCACCACCAAAACGCGTAATCATGGGGTTACGTATAACCCACCTGACGTCACTCCCCCAGAGCTGGGGATACACTTCAACTGGGTACACTGTACCCCCTCGTGCCAGCTGGATTCAGATCTGATTAGGTAGTCTCAGAAATGAGCCTGTGCGCATTGATTGGCTTGGGGCAAAATTTGATGGTTGGGGACGCGAAGAGCTCCAAACTAGCCCAAAGCGACACCGACCAAAACAACGCAATCAAGCAGCAGGCACCATGGCGGGCAAGGGACGCGACGGAGAGAATGGTGGCGATAGTAATGCTGCTGGTGCGGGTGGCAAGGGTGGCGAGCGCCCCAAGATCAGCGTGTTGGACCGCGCGAACCCGTCGCACATCAAGAACAAGATCAAGCGCCAGCAAGTCATGGCCAAGTACCGCAAGGAAAAGAAAGACCTCAAAAAGGCTAATCTGGTCAAGCGCCGGCGCGAGCGCGAAGAGCTCGGCGAGCAGGCACCGGCCAAACTTGAGCCGCGCACGATCGACAATACGCGCGAACCGGAACTTACGATGGTCGCGGCCGACGGCGATGACGAAGTGGTCGGCGACGAAATGGACGACGAGTTTGCCAAGATCTTTGCGAATGAAGAGGCGCCCAAGCTCATGATCACGACGCGTCCGTTTCCGTCCGGAGAGCTGTACCATTTTATCAAGGACCTCATGGACCTCATCCCAAATGCGTTCTACTACAAGCGCGGCACGTTTGACATCAAGGACATTGTCCAGTTTGCGACCAACAAGGAGTTTACGCACCTCATCGTGCTCTCCGAGAAGAGCAAGATCTGCAACGGGTACGTTTTTTCTTTCTATCTTTCTATTGCGCTCTATGCCTCCAACTTACACTGTACCTCCCTTTTCTAGCATGATTGTGAGCCGCCTGCCGGCCGGCCCGACAGCGTTTTTCAAGGTCTCGAATGTCAAACTGACGGACGACATTAAGGGCCGCGGTCGCAAGACCAACCACCAACCCGAGCTCATTCTCAACAACTTTTCCACTCGTTTGGGCCACCGCGTGGGCCGCTTCCTCGGGTCGCTGTTTGAACACGACCCGGAATTCCAGGGCCGCCAGGTCGTGACGTTTCATAACCAGCGCGACTTTATCTTTGTGCGTCACCACCGCTACGTGTTTGAAAACGCCCAAAAGGCGCGGCTCCAGGAAATCGGACCGCGGTTCACGCTCAAGATGCGCTGGCTCCAGCAGGGCACGTTCGACACCAAGTTTGGCGAGTACGAGTGGATCCACCGGCAGCACAAGCTGGATACGTCGCGGAGAAAGTTTCACTTGTAGAGGCTTCCTGCCGTTCGAAAACAACAGAGCCTTCTGTGTATTTTTTGCCATCTCCAATTATTGTCTTCATTTGCCTCCAATAATTGTGATTGAATTCGGTTACGATGTGAGTGCACTGTGATCGAGCTCTAAAGTACGATTGCGTTTATATCTGTAATTTGCGTCCAACATGATCAACTCAGGAAAATACCAAAAAAAAGTCGTGGCGTCGTGCCAAAGGCAATTCTCAAAGACGCCTGGAAAATAACATGGCGGACGAAAACACACCCGTGCTGGAGGCGCCGTCGCCCGTGCCGGCGGCCGCCGCCGCCGACCCGGCGACGCGCAACAACCGCGGTAACATGACGCGTAACCTCAACGTCGAGCCGGACGAGGCCATCGCCAAGAAGATGTTTCTGGGCGGACTGCTGCTGCTGCCGTGGCTCCACTTTGTCACGGTCGTGTTCTACCGCAAGCAGTTCATGGACCCGAGCATCAACCCGCAGGTCACCAAGTGTACGAGAATTGAATCATCCTGTGGATTGCTGTACCTCCGCGCTGCGTGGGGGTTGGGTGGAGGCCTTGGTCTAATTGGTGGCCCATTTGTTTTTTCTGTAGGGGTCCGCCGGTCGTTTATCGCGGCCATTTTCACGACGGTGCTCTTCATCGCGTGGGCCGTGCTTTTCCAGGTCAAGTGGAAGGACTTTGGCTGGGCCAAGCTCGTCATGGTGCTGCCCGCTGAGAACCTCGACGTTGGCTGGTGATTTCGCATCCCAAGTTTCCGTAGCTCTTCACTCGGCGCTCAGCAGTTCGGCTTTTCATCCCCTAAAAAGTCTTTCAAGAAAAAGGAAAAATCAGGACCCAAGATCCACCGACGTCTCCATGAACAGATCCTTCGTCGTATATGTACACTAGAGTTTCAAGCCACTCCATTTATCCACACACACAAACTAGTCCGAGTTTCTTTCGTCCTCTCTCCGTAGCGGCGCATGAATATTCAGAGTGAACTGGCGTTTCCTGATTGGTGCCAAGTCACGTACTGTTCTACCTCTACTGTGTGGTATCCTATACCACAGGTATTAAGATACTCAGGTCCTCCCTCGCTCCCCTTTGGCCACGACAGCATTGACCGCCTCGCACTACAATCTAATCTCTCTCGGCATCATGACGGCGCCCGTGCTCTCGATCGACACGCAACATGAGGACATGATCGTACGCTGTGTATATACCCTCAGCGTCCTTCTCTATGTGTACTGATTTTGTGGATCTTTCTTCTCGTTGCAGCACGATGCGCAGCTCGACTACTATGGCAAGCGCCTCGCGACGTGCTCGTCGGACCGTACGATCAAGGTCTATGACGTCACGGGCGACGTCCATAACAACGAACAGGTTCTCACAGGGTACGTGTTTATGGATTCCGTATAAGAGCTTACGCTAGTGTGGACTGACATTCTCGCTGTACTGTAGCCATGAAGGTCCCGTGTGGCAGGTCGCGTGGGCACACCCGAAGTTTGGCGTGTTGCTGGCGTCGTGCTCGTACGACGGCAAAGTCATGATCTTCAAGGAGCAGAGCCTGAACCAGTGGACGCAGGCGTACGTGCACGCTTTTCACGAAGCCTCGGTCAACGCGATCGCGTGGGCGCCGCACGAGTACGGTCTCGCGCTTGCCTGTGCCTCGGCCGACGGCAATGTGTCGGTGCTCAGCTACGGCGCCGAAGGCTGGACCACAAGCCACTTCAAGGACAGCTCGCTCGGCTGCAACGCCGTGAGCTGGGCGCCGTACTACTCGATTGGCTCGGTGAGTGGCGAAACGGGTGCTGCGATCAAGCGCGTCGTCACGGCGTCGTGCGACAAGACCGTCAAGATCTGGAGCCTGCCCGAGGGCCACACCGAGTGGACCAAGCAGGAGATCAGCTCGGTACCTGCGCACACGGACTGGGTGCGCGACGTTGCGTGGGCACCGGGGTCCGGTATGCCCGTCAACTTGATTGCGAGCTGCTCGGAGGACAAGCACGTGTACATTTGGTCGCAGAGCGAAGAGAACGGTCCGTGGAAGCGCGAATTGCTTCACACGTTTGACGCACCCGTGTGGCGCGTGAGCTGGTCGGTCACGGGCAATGTGCTCGCCGTGTCATCGGGCGACCACAAGGTCACGCTCTGGAAGGAGACGCTCGACAAGAAGTGGATGTACGTTGTCGTCGTGGATCTCTTGATGTATGGAGTGACCAAAGGTACTGACATGGTAGTCTTTTGTGCATCACAGACAGATTTCGTCGGTCGACGAAGCCGGCACGCTCCACGAAGGCAAGGAATAGACGACGGCCCGTTTCGAAGCGAAGACTCTCTCATACTCAAAGGCTAGGAGATGGGACGACTAGTGGCGCATGTGTGTATTGGTTCGAGAGGCATGCCAAATCAACAAGACAAGAAGATTCTCCTTCTGTATCCACTTCTCTCTTTGCGAAAAAAACTTTCGTTATGTTTCGATACCTCACATTTCACGAAATCTATTCCTCAAAATTGAAGAAATCGTATCGTGAAAAATGCCGTTTCGTCGGTTCCCAAAATTCTCCATAGTTCAACCCATGCGGAATGTTGGTGAAATACCCAGTGAAGTAGCCATAACGCTGAAGTAACAAAAACCTCATTTCCTTCCAGACCCAACTTTCATCTCCACACGGAACGGACCGACGAAGAACAGAACTCTATCCGGCGGATAGACCCGCTCTCTCGATCGCTTCCTTAGCCCTTTAGACGCCCCCTCCCGGCCTTTAGACGCGCGCGTTTAGACCCGGCGGAGCTCCTCGCGTGACTCAGGCGGTCTAAATATCTCTTATATCTCACGATCTCCAAATGAACCTCTTTGGGCGCAAGTCGGCGCCGCCCGTGCGCGCCGGCCCCGTGGCCACGGCCGAGACCATCCGCAAGCTCCGCGAGCAGCTCGACACGCTCGAGAAGCGCGAGTCCCATCTCGACAAGAAGATTCTGTCGCAGCTCGACGAGGCCAAAAAGAAGTCGCTCGCCAAGGACAAGCGCGGCGCGATCTTTGCGCTCAAGCGCAAGAAAATGCTCGAGAGCGAAGTTGAGAAGCTCCAGGGCGCGCGCATGACGCTCGAGACCCAGGTCATGACGCTCGAATCGGCCCACGTCAATATGGAGACGTTCAATGCACTGCGCGCCGGCGCCAACCAGATGAAGGCGATCCACGGCCAGATGAGCGTCGACACGGTCGACAATATCATGGACGATATCCAGGAAGAAATGGCCACGGCCGACGAGATTGGCCGTGCGATCTCGCAGCCGCCCGGGCTACAAATGTTTGATGACGACGAATTGGAAGATGAACTCAATGAACTGCTGGAAGAAGATCTGCTCAAGGACACGACGGCAACACCCGAGATCCCAACGCGGCCGACGCCGGTCGTCGCGGCGCCGGCCGCAGCGCCACCGGCGCCCGTGCGGACAGCGCCTACTGCCGCTGCTGCGTACAATCTGCCCGAAGTGCCAACCCACGCCGTCGAGTCGCGGATCGCTGTGACGGGCCAGGCCGACGAAGACGAGCTCGAGGCGCTGCGCATGCTCGAGGCCTCGATGGCCTTGTGATTGCGCGCGAATCGGCTTTGGCGACCTGTCGAGGCTTTACGCCTCATCACAGAGAAACAAAATATATGTCTACACATACGCCACGCTGGAGTTTTTCCTGTTGCATTTGGTAGAAAAGAAAGAAGAGGCGACCCCCGCTTCCCGCCCTGATCTATCCTTCCGAGATTCCCTGTCTATCTCTTGACCCACTGGAACTTCTTTCGGGCCTTCTTCTGGCCGGGCTTTTTACGCTCGACGGCACGCGGGTCACGCGTGAGCAGCTTCTCCTTCTTGAGCGCAGGGCGCCATTCGGGATCAAAGAGCTGGAGCGCACGCGCAATGCCGTGGCGCAATGCACCGGCCTGGCCCGTGTGGCCGCCGCCCTTGACGGTCGCGTACACATCAAACTGGCCAATCTGGTCCACCACGACAAACGGCTGAAGCACTTCTTCACGGTGCGTGTCACGCACGAGGTACTCGGTCAGGTCCTTCTTGTTGATCTTGATCGTGCCGCCGTACGGCGTGTCACACTTCTTGATCCACACACGGGCCGTGCTCGTCTTGCGGCGGCCCGTCGCGTACGCGCGTCCGAGCGCATCGACCTTGCGGAACCGCGGCACATTCATCTTGGCCTCTTCCATCGCGCGACGTAAGAGCTTGCCACGCGCCTTTTTTTCATCGTGGATCGCCGCGAGATCGCGCACCGACTGGAGCCACGTGGGCACGCCCTCTTCGGTCACCGCATCCAAGTCGCCGTCAAACCCTTGCCAGTCCTCCGAGTCCACTTTGCCCCATCGCTCTTCATCCTCGTCGTCGTCGTCAAACTTGATGTCTTTGTAGTTCTTGAGCTCCTCCTCGGTAAACGACTCGACGGTCGCGGCGCGGTACGTCACGGGCTTGGCGGTCGTTTCCTCGCCCGCCTCGTCATTGGTTTCGTCGTCGTCGCCATCGATCTCCTCCACATCCTCCCCATCGAAATCATCAAAATCATCCTCTTCTTCCGAGTCGCTGCTGCTGCCGCTGGAGCCGTCACCCGACGGTTTGCCAAAGGGCTTTTTGGTCGCAAACGCACGGGACTGCGTCATAGTCACGGCCATTTGCACCATCGCCGGACGCAGCACGGGCGACACGGCCGACGCGCGCACCGACGCGGACGATAGAAAGGCTCCATGGTCCACAAGACGAGAGGCCACGGGACGCGACGCGAGTCGCCGCGCGGCCGTCGCGAGCACGAGCGCCGTCTTCATCGGGGAGGACCGTTGGAGCTGCTCGCGTTTTCCCAGTGTCTTGGGGATCCTCTCGACCACACAAATGAACCCGATGGCGGACGGCCACATTATTTTCATCCAATCCACACGCTTGATTACCCAATCTAGTGATAGCATTGGTCAATATTCAGAAATCTATTTTGACAGGTGACGGACCTCTCAAAATGGATCATGAAAGGTCGTTTCTCGTGCGCCTATTGCGGAATTGCCCTGTCGTTGATGGTGTGGCAAATATAATACCAGCACCCTCACAAGAGAGCGGCACAAGGGGAATTGCTGCTCATGCCATTGCCGACGACGGCACGTCATGTTGGCGACTTGGTCGCTGCGACCGACAGCGTCGTGGTCCCCACCGCCGCCTCTCTAGCACCCGTCGAGGGACGCACTGTCCGCTGGCCGCGGCGGTCGTCGTCATTGCGCCGCTCGTCAAAAGAGGACGAGCCGTACGTGTCACCGACCGAGCCACTGCTCTTTATCGAAGTGCGGCCAGCCGTCTTTGCAGCCATTTGGTGGGGGATGGTGGGCATCCACACGTTCACGGCCGTGCTGCTCACGGCGCAGGCACGGCTGTACCTATACCTGACCGAGCCCAGCATGTCGTACTTTGTCAACCTCGTGGAACCCGACATTGGCGCCAAGTACACGGCCGTCGCGGCCGTGTTTGGCGTGCTCTCGGCGTTCCACTGGCGTACCGTCTTCTCGCTTGTCTCGACCTCGATACACCAGCGCAAGTTTGCCTTCTTCCCCGCCGACCATTATGAGCGCAAGCCGTTTGTCAAGCCAACGATAAAGGAAAAGCCCACGACTCGATGGCAACGCGTTTGCGAGCGACTCGCGGTATGGCGGCTCGCGCTCTGGGAGAGAAGAGGCGTGCTCGGCGTCGAGTCACTCTACTTTTTCCCGTACTTTTACCTGCGCGAATTCATCGAGCTCACGTCCCAGATCTGGCAGGCGTACCGTGGAAGTCTGCTCGTGAGTCGCGCGTGGATCAACCACTTGTCCGTCGGGATTATCGTCATGAACTGCTTGCTCACGCCAGCGTTTCAGATTTACTACAAAAAGCGGCCCGAGTTGCGGCGGCTTGCAATGGTCTCTTTGGACGCCGTCCTCGATTTCCTCACGGCCATCGTTGTGCCCCTGAGTATCTTTTTGCCGTACGTGCTCGACTTCCAGCCCGCAACGCGGTCGTTTTCGCTCGAAAAGACGTACGATGAAACGTGGTTTGTCAACGCCGTGCTCGGAAACCAGGAATTCCTCATCGTGTCGGTGGCCGATCTCATCTTCAAGTGCATTCCGCACATTAGCATTACTGGATGTCTCAAGAAAGTGCGGCTGCTGATCCTCAAAGACTCATCAATTGAGCGCTTTGGACACGCACGCGTGTACGCGATGGCCGTGGCACCGAGCACAAGACGCCAACTCGCGCAGGCCACCATGGCACGCGTTCACGAGCGGTCGCCGCAGCAGAAGAAGAATCGCACCACGCGGCTCGCCCGATATACACGCAAGTACGCGAGTAAGCTCGTGCGTCTGTCGTTTGTCGTCGTCGGCTGCGTCGTGCTGGGCATCCATCTCCGCGGCATGTGGACGTCGTACCGCGCCGACAAGCTGGGCTGCAAGCAGACGATGCGGCCATGGCTGGCACCCGCGTTTGCCTGCTCGATCTTTGAAGTCGATTGTGAGCAGCTCCACATTACGGGCAACGAGACCGAGATCCGCGAGGCACTTTCCCATTTGTACGCGTCCGCAGTAGCCGCGCTTGTCTTCACGCACTGCCCGGCGCTCACAATACCCGACGAGATTCAGGCCTTCCAGAATCTGCTGCGGCTTGACATTTACAACTCGTCCATCGTGCAATGGGACGAAAGCGCGGCGCTCACAAACGCTGCCCACCCGTCACTAGCGACCGTCGTGCTCGCTCGCGTGCAGTTTGACGGCGGTGAATTGCCCGCAGGACTTGTGAGTCTAGCGTTCCCCGATGGCTTGCGCAGCGTCGAGATCACAACCACGAATCTGAGGGTGCTGCCAGAGGATTTGCATGAGCGATGGCACCATTCCATGACGCGTGTGCTCATCGAGCACTCGCTCTTGACGCAAATGCCAACGGCGTTTCGATACCTCGGCATTGAAAAGCTGTCGCTCGAAGGCAACACGGTCGCGTCGCTTGATCCAGTGTGGCTCGCCAACCACGAGCACCGCTACTTGACGCTCGGGCTCTCGTGCAACCCACAGTTGACCGAATTGCCGGCGGTCCTGTATCCAAGCACGACCATTCAATCGCTCCGACTTCATCGCACAAACGTAAGCGCGTTGCCCGACTGGATCCGTGACGGCACTGCGGCCCAACACATCTTTGCGATCCAAACGCCGTTGTGTACTACGAATGCTTCCCGCGACACGGTCCTCGATGGATTGGTATCTTGCACAAAAGACGACACGGCCGACGACATGGCGAGAAGCGACTGTGGCCTGTTCCCGCTCAGTATTGTTGACGCCAAGCGGAGCCAACGCCCACAGTAATGCCACCATTTCTCCCGAGTAAAGCCTCCAACATTAGGGACATGATACTTGGAGCCTGATATGCTCACCAGCGATCGCCCTCGTGTGCGCTTTAAAACGGTGGTGCGTCGTGCGTAACACTAGAACGTATAACCAGCCGTCCCGACTTGAGCGAGCACTGTGGCCGACCATGGATCCGATCACCTGCCGTCATCCTCTGAATCCCAAGTCGCACTAGTAGTTGATACGCGATCGTCTTGTCGTTCCACATTATCGTTCATGCCACGCGGGGACACAACGTCATCGTATTCGATATCGACGACCCCTGCTTGAGTCGACAGGGCCGCTGCCGTCACCTTGAGACCCACGAGGCGATGAAACGGGCGCTTGACGCTTGTGGATCCGACTGGATGACGGAAAGTGTCGTTGGAATTACAATATGAGATCGTGCAGATCATCACCCAGATATCCTGCTGGTGATCCACTCCTCCAAGACGTCGTTTTGCGTAGCTTCGACGATATGAACGGCAGGCTGGTATTTGCTTCGGATGCGGCGGCAAGACAATAATAGCGTGCGAAGCCCACTTCGTCATGCCAAACATAGTGTGACTCGTCGACCCCAACCAGGAGCAGGCTACCATGGCGAGTCTTCACACTCTTCGTTTTGCTGAACAAGACGCGCTCTGCAAGACGCTGTCGTTGGACACATTTCGCCACAAAGGCCTCTCCTCGCGCGAACGCAAATGCGCGTTTCCCCCGAGATTCGTGACATCGCTCACATCCCGAAGTCGTACGTAGAGGGCCCGACAAGAAGCCCACCAGATAATTCTCGTGTGTGCGTCGAGGTTTCTGGTCCCGTATACACGATTTGCTGGTGGGGGATCTGGTGGCTGCATGTGTGCTGTGCTGTGTACCTCTTGAAGCTGGCACAATTGTACTGGTTCCTCGATGATCCGTACGTGACGTATTACGCCAATATGATTCAGCCCGCGTCACAACGGCATTTCGAGCCCGCCGGCGTCGCCTTCAGCGTCGTGGGTGTCGTCCACATCTGGTGTGCTCTGGAGATGGTACTTCTTTCGCTGTGGGAGGAACAGCTCGTGCTTTCGCTGGAGTACATCTCATCCGGCCACACGGTGCCGCGTTTCTGGAAGAAGTTGAAGTCCGTCAAACGGCGAATCGTAGCTGCGTCATCAACGACCACTGCCGGTAGGTTTTCTGGTGTTGCGGGCCGCGTGGGGGCGTGGTGGAGTGCATGGTTTGGTCGGAAAGGCGTCTTCGGGCTCGAGGGGGTGTGCTTCGATCTCTTCTTTCTCACGAGGGAATTCATCGAGACGGCACTGCAATCGTTCCAGGCGCGGCAAATGAGCGAGATGATCGCGACGGTTTGGCTCAATCGATTCTTTGTCTTGCTCGTGGTCGTCAATTGCTGGACGACGCCCTTGGTGCAGCGCATCGTTGACCGCCACCCGGGGCTTGGGCGGCTGACCGGCATCGGCGTTGATCTCGCGCTCAGCATCGGCACGAACATGGTCATCCCCATGATCATCTTCATCCCGTACTTGCACGCGTGGCGCCGCGAAAACTACTCGTTTGATGCTGAGCTGGTCTATGACGATCTGTGGTTTACGAATCTCGTCATGGAGAACCGGTTGCTCTTTGCGCGTTCGAGCATCGACTTTGTCGCCAAGTTGTTCCCTCACGTGAGCGTACTCCACTGTCTCACTTGCATCAAGACACTGGTGGTTCGAGCGTCTGGGGCCTCAACAAACCAAATCGACGGTGTGGTGCCCGCAGACGATCCAGTGCCGTGGCCTGCCTCCAACCTGCAAAAAGCTGTTGCCGCTCCACCGCGGTTCCGACTTGACGGCTGGAAGACGCGGGTGGTCCACTCTGTCCTAGTCGCGTGGGGTTTCACGCTCTTGGGCTTGCACATTTCGGCGTCGCTTCCAAAGCAGCACGACGCGCTCGGCGGCTGCAAGCAGTCGATCCGCGTGTGGTTCGCGACCAAAAACACGTGCACAACGTACGAGTACAACTGCTTCCGCCGTACGGACGTCGATCTCGTGGCCGCGCTCAAAGAGATCGAGCCGTCCACGCTGCTGACGCTCATTGTCACGCACTGCCGCGACCTGGTCGTGCCGCGCGAGATCCAGCACTTTCGCAACCTCTTGAGCTTTGAACTGTTCAACGTCACGCTGCTTGACTGGCCCGCGAGCGCCGCGATCTCGCCCACGGTCCACACGAGTCTTGTCGCGCTCGTCCTCGCGCTCGTCAACATGACAACGTTCCCCGACGGCGTGCGCGGCGCGCTGCCCGACTCGCTCAGCGATGTTGAGATCGCGTACTCGAATCTCACGACGCTGCCCGACAATCTCCACGAGAGCTGGCACGCCATGGACGTGCTGTACTTTGAGTTTTCGTCCGTGCGCGAATTCCCAGCGACGCTCACGCAGCTCGCGGTCAATGATTTGTCGCTCGTTGGTAACTGCATCGAGACGGCGCCGCGTCTCGCCGAGTTCCCGTTTGAGACGTACACGCTCGTGCTCTCTCAGAATCCGCTGCGAGAGCTGCCCGAAGTACTCCATGGCGGTGGATCCATCGGCCAGTTGGGCTTGGAAGACACTTTGCTAAAAGTGCTGCCGCCGTGGATCAACGACTCGCGCGTCGTGCGAGAAATGGCGTTCGCCAGGCGATCACCTCTGTGTAGTGGTAACGAAGAAGCGTCGGCTGCGTGGCCGCGCCTGGACTGTGCGCGCGGCGACCCGCGCGTCGGCGGGCGGTACCCACTCGCCATCATGTTGCCGCGTCGTGTGCCTTGAAAGGGGAGAATGGAGAGTGGTGGAAAAACGCCGCTTTCCTGGTTGAAAGAATCAGATTTGTTTCATTTCAGCCAATCCAATACGATTATTTCCGTCTTAGTCTGATGCTAATCTGAGTTGGAAGGAGGAGTGAGTGACCCCGTGGGCGAGGCGACAGCGTTGCACTTTGAACACTTCGCGCGGCAAAACTCAGAAAGGGAAACCAGAATGCTGGTCATTCTGGTTTTCCTTTCTCTTTTTAGAAAGGGGCGGAAATGAGAGTGATGGTCATCACGTGTCCTGCTGCGACGTGACTCTCTTGCTGCGTGAGTTCCATTGGATACAGCGTCCTATAGTGTACGGGTTTGTCGCCACCGTGGAGTCGATGCCTAGCATGAAAAGCTGGCCGCGGGTGCATGTACGTAGCGTACTGTACTCGGTATGCGTGGTCTTCTGTGGGGTCACCCGTGATGCTTCTGACCCCGCACTTCCCTTTGCTACAATTAGACTTGACGATACCATTACGCGACGTGCGCACTTTCGCGTCCCAACATTTATGGTTTCCGAATTACTCTGTGCTGTATTAATATCCTATCACGTGATCAAGTGCAAACGCCGCCGGTCTACTGTATCTCTATTCCAGGGTGTAAAAGCCAAGGACAATGGACCGCGTTCAGGTCAGCAAGAAGCTGCGGCGGCAGTAGGCAGATTCCCCATTGAGCCACACGACCTTCAGCGCCACAACCCCGGGGCCCGACAGCGTCTTCTCAACTATGCGGCTCACTCTAGTGATGGGGATCACACTGTTGTGGACTGCTGCTCACGAGTCGTGTGCCGCGTGGACGGCGAGCGGGAAGCAATCCATTAGCGAGGCTCGACTACAGCAGCTGCGCGAGCAGCAAGAGAGCGCGATGCGAACGATGCAAGCGGACCGACGCGAAGTGCTGACGCCGGCGCGGCGCGCGTACGAAGACCGACTCGCACAGCGCCTCGCGCATCTCTAGTACTATGAGATTCAACCCCCGACATGGGTAAAGCGGCCCCACCAGTGGGAGCTTGAGCTGACGCCAGAACGAAGCTCGACACGTCACCACATTGCATATAGATCGGCTTCTTGAATAATTCATCTCCCCCACTTTTGCTAGGTTTTGACAATTGTATTGGCTGTTCTCCCTACGCTGTGCCTTCGCACACGCGCTGGTCAGCGAGTAGTTCGATCAGTCGCTTGGGACGCGCTGCTTGCATTGCTGTGGACGGTGCTCGAATGGGAATTGTGGGTCGTGGTCACGTGGGCGAGGATATCGCTGCCGTGGAAAGCGACCGTCAGCACGATAACGCCTGCCAGCACCGTGAGCCGAGGGATTTCGAATCGAGCAATACGTTTTAGAGTGTTACAATATCGAGGGAGTTGAGCGCATTTTGCGGCTCGTACATTGGATGGATGTCTCATACGAATTGCATGATCTGAGTGTTCGAGACTGCCGTCGTTTTGAGGGAGATGGTTGCTGAACGATTTCGTCCCCACTCGCGTTGTTCTGGTCTACTCACGCCTTCGTCCGCCCGAAGATAGATTTTCGACTTGGAACAGTTCTTCCTCTTTTGTGTTATCGATACCGGAATGGGATGCTGCTCCAGGTGCGAGCGCGCAGCTGCGTGATCAGGTTGTACTCAAGTTGGTTCCGAAAGGTTGCGTTTGGATTTCAGGCATTTTTTATAGAATTCCTATCAAAGCCTGCTTGAAAAGCGGGTGAAAATATGAAAAGTGCGGCAGATGTATCTATTTCACGAGCACGCGTCTCCGATGACAGTTCTCAGAAGTCTGGTCTATTGCGCCAAACACCCTCCAAAGTCAGAAACCTAACAGGCCGACTGTGGTGTTGCACCTTATGCATACGCTGTTGGTGATCACCACGCGGTTGGAGACTGACGCTCACACGAACGCGCGTGTCGCCCACAAACTGGATGAGCACAACCCATTACGAGCCCATAGACAGATTTTCATCGTGGTGCACATAAAAAGAAATTTAGATGAGCTTTTAGACAAACCTAAAAATGATGTTTCTGAAAACTTCTTCCCGGGTTTATCCGTGGCTCCTCTTTATCTCATGCGGCGTGGCATACGCATCGCTGCGTCTTCAAATGATTCTCTAGCGCGACCCGGCGCGTGCCTTCAAGCGGAGCAGCTGCTGCTCCATTCTGTGCATGTTTGAGCCATTTGCCGTTTGGGGGGGGCGAGCAAGCCGCATCGAGTGGTCTGTCTGACGTCGCCCAACACGGACACGGGAATATCAGTAAAATATACACATCCTCAAACCACAGTCAAGCTGGCCGTCGTCCTCGCCGTTCTGATCTCCCTCGTCCCATACAGTTTGACATACGCGACGTCTTTTTTGGTGAGCTACATCGCATGGATTGCGTTCAAATTGAATCGGCAGGCATCATTCCTCCAGCGCGTGATCAAATCAGGACTACTCAAGGAGCGCGAAGACCAAGTATGTAACCCCGCGTCCAGAGCCATAGAGTCGTGGGGTTTTTGTGCGGCTCGCTCTTTCCCAGTAATAGATACTTCGAAGTACCCCACAACGCCAAGAGCCGCCTTTTCAACATCGATAGTATGTTTTTGACCATGCGGTTGAGTCGCGTCGTGGCGCTGCTGGTGATTGTGGCCACGTTGTTGTGAGCTGACATCGATGAGACAGACGCCGCATTGGCGAGCTGGAAGAACGCGGTTCGCGAGGACCCGGCTGCAGCATTAGCGGGAGCCAAACGAACGGGCAATGCGAAAACTGCGAGCAAACCGACGAGCCGTGCTGACGCCGGCGTAGTGTGCGCATGAAGACCGATTCGCGCGGCGGTTGAGCGAATCTGATCTCATGCTGAAGTACGACAGAGCTCCACGATCCGAGCCGGACAAGAAGCCCCACTAAGGCATGATCGGGACGATAGAAGGAGAGATGAGCGTGTCGCACATAGAAAGACCAACGTTTCAAATAAATTTTTATTTTCATTTCCGTTTGTCAAATTTCCACATCCGCGGTCGCTCACAGTATGTATGTGAAATTTGTACTGGTTGTGCTCGGGGGTGTCGTCGCCAGTTCGCTCTGGAATTCAAATGCATAATAACCTGGATGATGTATGGACGATGATCATCCAGAATATCTGAGAGCGTTGTGGATGTGGGGAGAGAGGATGCTGGGTGGGTGTATGAACGCACGTAACGAAATAGCCTCACGATTCCATTATTGTGTACCCACGTGAGCTCCAGTCTTCTGCCCCTCTGTATGTCGTTTACGGGTCGTAGTCGCCCATGCGGCGCCGCGTGTCGAACCCACGCTGGCGAACACGCGCGATTTGCTCTTGCTGACGAGGCGAGCCGGCTTCGCGCGCGCGCTGGTCGGCCAGCAGTTCCTTCATCCGCTTCGGACGCACGTACGTGATCCTAGCTGGCTTGGTGCTGCTGGTCTTGCTTTGGCTGGAGGTCGTGTGGGGCTTGTGGGACGCGAGCACGTAGGCGACGTGACTGCTTCCGTGGAGAGCAATGAACAGCACGACCCAAAACGTCAGCAGCACAAGTCGATGCATTCGTGAGCGAGTGATCAAAAGTGTGCGTCCACTTGGACGCAATGAGGGCCTAGTGAGGAAGTGGAGTGCAACTGATGCTAACAAAGAAGAGCAACACAGGCAGACATCCATTGGGGGATGGGGTTTCACATTGAGAGAGCGAGGTCACATACGAATTGCGTGATCTAAGCGAACGACATCAACGTCTGTTTTTCGGGGGATGGTTTTGGAAAGATGCTCGTCCTCGCCCTCGTTGTTCTGATCTGCTCGGCCGTCGAAAATAGATCTTCAATGTGTGAAAGATTTTCCGTTTTGCTTTAACGATTGAGGGTGCTGGTCTGTTCGAGGCACACAGACAGCCACGTGATCAGGGTTTGGATCTCTAACGTTATTGCAAGTTCCGGGAAGTTGGCAGACATCATCCCACCCCAGCTTAGAATCAGAAAACAACGATTTGAGCCAATCAATCTGTTTTTTCAGTCTGAGGCTGACTCCTGGCTGAGTCATGGGGAGGGATGAGATATAAGTTGGGCGAGGTGACGCCGTTGCCCTTGAACGCTCTGGTTGGGCGCCAAAAAGGGAAACCAGAGTGCTGGTCACCCGGTTCTTTTCCTGTTTGTGGGCAGTGCAACAACCACATAGGGAACAAGGCCGCTGGAATATGTGGCGCCAGCCGCGCCGCTTCCGCGTCGGCTCCACGCGCCTCCCACGCAACCTTCCACCACCCTCACGAAACAACCTCTGAAGTGCACCTATCCGTCGCGTTGTCTCGTCCGCTCGCCGCGTGATGATGGAGACGCATGAAGCCTAAATCTTCCGGTCGCAGACCGAAATCCCTACGTGTCCATCCCGCACGCGCTGCACTCGTAATGGCGTCGCCTGTGGTATTGCGTTTTACCAGTCGACGAATGGTCCCTGTACAATGCGCACCTTTCACGTGCCTTTCACGGCGACAGCAGCCGATCAAGTGCCGCGCGCGGGGCGTCGTCCAGTTTGGTCAACTTGAGACGACAGTTTGTTCTCGAGCGATTGGCGCTGCGGAAGGCGGATCTGCAAGACTTTGGTGACGGTTTCAAGACGCTTCGCCATTTCAGTTCGCGTTCCGCAGTTTATCGTTTGATCGATCGGGTATTCGGTCTCGGGCGTTCAATTTGATAAGCGACTGTTCGCGTAACGGAAGAGGAGTCGAGTCATCACCCAGTGGCGTGTCCAGAGTTTCACTCCGCTTTATCGTTGAAACCCGACTTGACCACCCGGCTATCTCGCTCACCGTCAGCAACGGAAACTTTTCGACGCTGCTGCCTGCTGCCAGGATGACGATCGTCGGGACGTACATGGATCTTCGGTCGTCACGTGTGAAGGGAAAATTTGGCGGCGCCGTCCGCTCTCGTGCGTGCTTTCGGATTCGCCACGAGAGGTAATTCGTCTCCTTTGGACCAAACGCCATTGCCGAGTTATCTTTTGGAACGTTGGCGTCCGCATTGTCTTTCAATCCTCATCGGGTTTTTGCTGCAACATCGCAGCACCTCCACCGTATTAGGCAGGAAGACTCGCTGCCGTATTAGGCAAGAAGACTCGCTGCCGTATTAGGCAAGAAGACTCGCTGCAGTCTATGTGCGCGATAGACAACCGAATATACGCGCAGAAAGTTATTTACGGAAGCCGCCAGCTCGAAGCGAACACGTTCGAAGGTCCAGAACAATCATAAACCATGTCATCATGTCGGCTGGAGCGAGCGACGTCGACTCGCGCAGAAAGCTCGCGCGCAACGCGACGGGTATCGTACACTCGACCAGGTGACCGCGCGTCGAAAGTCGTTCTACGTGGGCGTCGTGCGTCTGAACCAGTCGTTGGGCAGCATCCAAGTCGGCCACGCCCAGCCCGACGATTTCCTGCCGACTGCACCGCTTCGTCTTGGAGGCAGCCCCACCATCGTCGCGTGAGAAGCAGACCATTCGAGTCGCGACGGCCGTCCAAGATTTCCATGACAAGCCAAATCTCTTCCATGCGCCGGATGTTGCTGTCGTCGCATGTGAGTAGGTTCGGTGGGCTCAACAGCATCCATGCCCTGCTTACCGATCGAGGCCGCCGCCGCAAGCGACGAAACCGCCCCCTCTAGTCGACCTCGATACGCTAGAGGGTCAAGCAAACCAAACCGTACGGGAGCCACAGCTTCAAAGATGCTGACAACATTAGCGCCAAGAATTCCGCCAGGAAAACGAGAAGCTGCTCGGCGTGCGACGCGCAGCCCGTTGCGCATGGTGTGATTGCCCCCTCCGATCGTTGAGAAGGACAAGTGGCGCGAGATGGCGCTCTTGGACGACTGGCGGAGCGCCGTGGCCTCGGGGGTCGGTTGCAACGAACAGGCAGCCCGCTCGCTGGCTTGTTTCGATGAGTTTGCTTTCACCACACCTATCGGTGGTGTGGCGCGCGTCCACAACGGCCGTCATTTCCTGCACGACGCGGACCCGGCGGTGGTTTGACTCGAAAGTGTCGTGCTCAGTTGTGCGCCACAATGGTTCCCATGTCAATTTTCTACGCCGAGCACTTGCAGCTCACAAAGTTCCCGCCAGCGCTCACGCGGTTCCGTGTCGGCGAGCTCTCGCTCATGGGCAACCAGATCGAACGGTTTCCTAATTTGATGCCGGACGTGGCGTTCGTGTCGTTTGCCGTGACCCGCACAATGCTCGGGGAACTCCCGGAATCGATGGGCGACACGCAAAGCATGGGCATTCTTGGTCTTTCGTCACGAGACTGAACGGTCTGCCGCGCTGGATAGACGACGCCGCCGCGATCGCGACCCAGATCTTTGTGAGCCACGCGCCGTTCTGCGCCAGAAACAGTAAGCTAAAATTACCCGGCCACTTTCCTGCAGTGGCCGTGCTGAGTTGCGTCGGTGGCCATGACGTGCGGCAGAACGGCAAGTACCCGCGACTGTACCTGGGTCCGGGCATGATCCCAACGACCACGCAGACAACAGAGACGGAGATGGATACAATTGCCTTCATCCTCGGCCATGATCTAGCTCCTACCCGATACTTCGAAGATTATGCTACGAGTGCCCAACAACGAGGAAGGTATTATTTTAGGGAAATGGACTTTTCAACAACCATTGACGTGCCAACTTCAATAAGGGCAAGAGAAGATGGGTTCAACATTTTCTGGTCCCTGTGCAAATCGATATCAACGTGGTCCACGTCACATAACTCTCTGAGCCCTCTATTTGAGGCAAAATATCGTCTTGGAGAGGGCTGAGTTGTTCCGCTTCTCTTTTTTTTCTCCGGAAAAGCACAAAGCGGCAAAGTCAGAGAGAGGCGTACTCATGTGGCGGCAGTGGCGGGGAAAGCAAGCGGCGCAGGAGCAGCAGAAGCGACAGAGGCTTCTGCGAAAGGCGAGCGAAGACGGTGACGTTGTGACGGTGCGCGCGCTGCTGGAGAAAGAGTCGGTGGACGTCCATGCGGTCGACCACGAGGTGCGTTTCACTTTTACGTCTTGCGTTTGGGCCCATTCAACAGCCGCCCACACGTTTCAGTAAACTGCACGGTGGTGGTGAATGATGTGGATACGTCGGTGCTGTAATTGTTGGTCTGACGTGTGCGTTGTGCCGTAGACTGGATAGACCGCGCTTCACTATGCGTCGTCACGCGGCCATTTACAGACCGTCCATTTGCTCTTGAAGGCCGGCGCCGATCTCCATGCGGTCGACAAGGTTGGTTTTATTTGATTTTGGTTGTAGGTGTGGTACAAAATGAATCGCTTGTCGTCTGACGATCCCGTGTCCCGTGTCGCGTTGCGTGACTTTGTCTAGCTCGGGCGCACGCCCCTTCACTTCGCCTGCCAGTATTCAAAAAGTGATGCCGTGCACGTACTTCTCGGATCTGGCGCTGACCTTCGCGCGAAAGATACTGTACGTACACAAAACGGCGAGGGCACTTCGACGTGGGTTTAAGCACTGACTGGTTTTGTCTCAAATCTCGCCTAACAGGAAGCAAGAGAGCCACTACACTTCTGCATCCAGTCCAACGATCTTCGTACTGACCTCATCACCGAAAGACTGAAGACGTTACAAGTGCTCGTGTGTTTTGGCGCGAAGTGGGACGCTTCCTGTGACGAGATAGTGGCCCAAGGCGCAGCCCGCGAAGATGCGCCAGCGCTCCGCATCTGCATGTTGCAGTGGGCGCGAGAAGTCATCGACGGTCTTCCCTTTTCAGAGGTTCCTCTTGGATTTATCCAACACGGTGCTGATAGCACTCAAGCGTACATCAATGACCTCAAGTCCTCGCGTGAGATTGTGCTTCGTCACAAAATCTGTCTTGTCGGCTCCAGTGGCTCGGGTAAAACCAGTCTCATCAAGTCCATCACGTCCAAACAACCTCAGCTGGTCCATCCGGATGACCGTACGATCGGCGTGACCATTTCCAACTACGCATCACAGAGGCCTGCACTGGCAGTGAGAAAATCAAGATTCACGAGGTCACCTTCTGGGATTTTGCCGGCCAAGACGCATACCAAGCGGCCCACTCGCTCTTCTTCTCGCCGCGCACACTTTTTCTCGTTTCCGTGGATCTTGATGCATTTATAACGGCTTTTCTCCAAGCTTCAATCATGGCGGATATGAAGTTGACGCACGCTCTGATGTACGAGTTTATTGACCGCGAGGTGATGCGCTGGATCCGCATGATCATAGCGCGCCAGCCAGACGCCGAGTTTGTGTTTCTCGTCACGAAGGAAGATGTGCTCGGTGAGAACAAAGCTTCAGAAATCTTATTCAAGACCGCGCTCAATGCCAAGTTGGTGGATATCGAGTGCATCGTGGACGAAATGAAGAGCAATGTTGTGTTTGCAAGCTGCACGTCGCGAGAGTCGCCCACATTGCAAGATCCAAGATCGAAAAATTGGTCATCAAGAGTGAATACGGTTTCCAGATGTCCGAAGTGTACTCTCGTGCGCTGGAAGAGATCGTGCGTATCCGACACGCAGCCACGGATCAAGCTATCACCACGGGTATCACTCGTGTGTTTGCGCCTGTCGACTCTCTCTCACTCAAGCTCGAAATTGATCCGGACCTATGTCGCAGCGTTCTGCAGAAACTCCACGATCTTGGCGACGTGTTGTGGTGTGAATACCTTGGCGTCACTTTATTCCAGAAGACAGTGATTCTGGATCCTCTCTTGCTGATCGATTTATTCGTCAAGTTCTCAGCCGCAAGAACACGAACCAGATTATGCGGCACGCCGAGGTTAGTGTACTGCCATATTGGTTGGAAGTTCACGACCACAAGCAGATGGAGGCAATGAAGCAGGTGCTCCAGGCGTTCCGCTTGGTCTATTCAAACGATGAAGACCGTATCATGCGCTGGGACTCCGACCTGATCGTGCCAGCGTCCTGGCAGACGAAAACGCCGGCTTCGTGGACGTTTCTTGGCGACATTTTGCGACTCAGTACAACGCGGTCGTGTGAGGCAGTGCGAATCGAGTGGGAGTACCATTTCGAGTTTGGTTTTCCGCCGTCGCTGTTTGATCACGTCGTAGGCGCGAGTGTATCTCCACATTTCACGTTTGATGCTGGTGCAGATTGGATCCTCTACAAGGACCAAGAGATGGCCGCGTGCCGTATCATGGTCGGTCGTGACCCCAGGTCTCTCCACCAAACGATCCACGTGGAAGCCGTGGTCGCCGAGGCAGCGACTGTAGAGCAAGTCGAGAAAATGTGGAAAAGTTTTCGGCAGATGTGTTGTGCCTTCGTCGGGGTGCTGCGAGAGAATACGGGTCTTCGGGTATCGAGCTTTGCGCGGGATGACAAGCACACCAAGACCAATTTGAAACGTTTGCTGCAGTCCAAATCAGCGCTGCCGGTCACAAATTGGCTGCCACCGACTGAGACGTCAGGCTTTTTCAAGCGAATCGTAAAAGATATCCCATTGGAAGTTGTTAAACGCGGCGCTGATAGCACGCAAGCATACATTGACGACCTCAAGACTTCTCGTGAGGTCGTGCTCCGTAGCAAGATCTGTCTCGTCGGTCCCAGCTGCGCTGGCAAGACCAGTCTCGTCAAATCCATCACCTCTGAAAAGCCTCAACTCGAACATGTGGACGATCGCACGATCGGCATTGACCACTTTCGACTACGCTTTCTGCAGTTCAACACTGGTAATGACAACACGAAGATTCACGAGGTCACATTCTGGGACTTTGCCGGTCAAGACGCGTACCAAGTGGCCCACTCGCTGTTCTTCTCGCCACGTACGCTGTTTCTCGTATGCGTCGATCTCGAAGCGTTCACGATCGCATACATGCAAGCCGTGATCTTTGCTGAAGTTGATGTCCAGTAGACCCAGCTGTTGGACGAATTCATTGAGATCTCGGTGATGCGCTGGGTCCGAATGATCGTCGCGCGACAGCCCGACGCCGAATTGGTGTTTATCGCTACAAAAGATGACGCGCTCGACGACAACAAAGATACGGGATTGCTGTTGAAGAAAAACCTGATGGCCAAGTTGAAGCAAGTTGAAGCAACTGTGCAGCAAGTGAGAGACCGGCTGGAGAAAGGCAAGTGGCTTGCGGACGACAATTTCATTTTCAAATCCCAAATAGCGGCTGGCGAGGTCACACCCGAACCCACTGTCGTGTGGGCGAGCTGCACGTCACCCGCTCCGTGAAAGCCGCCAGATTGCAAATCGAAGAATTGATCGTCAAGAGCAACGGCAGTTTCCAGATGCCCGATACGTACTCCCTCGCGCTAGAAGCTATCGTGCAAATCAGAAAAGAAGCCGACACACACGACACTGCCACACGGATCCACCAAGTGTTTGCTCCTATGGATACACTCCCAGCCAAGCTCAACATCGAACCGGAATTGTGTCAAATCATCATGCGAACGCTCCACGATCTGGGCGATGTGTTGTGGTACGAAGACCTCGGTGTCACATTGTACCAGAACACGGTGATCTTAGATCCGCTTTTCCTGATCGATTTCATCCGCCAAGTTATCAACCACAAGCACAAGGGGGTAATGATATCCCACGCCG
>JAADVC010000373.1:0-22729 GCA_023334575.1 Pythium volutum
CATCCCGAAAGTAGATAATCTTTTCAGGCCTCTTGCTCTGCTTGTGGCGCTCTTGAAAGGCGACAAACAACTCGTACATCATGGGCGCGAGTGCGCTTGGCAGCTCCGAGAGTCGAACGGTCCGCTCGCGCCCGATAAACCTGGCGCCGTACTTGTGGATGCACGCCACGACGGCGGCAACAGGAGAGGTTGTGGTCTTGGGGTCGTCCACGCTGACGCCAAAGACGATTGTCGCACCGCTGTCCATCCCGGGTGGTGGCTTACGGAGCTCGCCGTTGACGCTGCCAAGCTTCGTGTTGATCTGGAGAACGACATTGTCAATGTAGGCAGTGCCCATCATCTTCTTGCGGTTGCCAACGACGCACTGCGTAATCACACCCAGCTCCGAGTTCGCGACACGCTTGACTTCCGCATAGCGCGGGCTGGACGCCGACTCGAGCACGACCAATACCAAGTCCACACTCTCGTCACGATGCTGAAAGGGCTCGACGGCGTCGCGCAGTGCGCGCTCCACGTCTGCGTCGGACGGCGGCCCGCGCACGCGCACAGGGACCACAAACGGCGTGTGTCGCTCGCCAACATTGAGGCCCAGCCGGCCAGCACGGACGAGTAGCGCACGCCCAAACTGGTCGACATCGTTGTCCGAAAGCGGCGAAAAGTTGACAATGCTCCACGACTTGAGGCGAGCGCCGACAATCACCTTGGTGCGGTCATAATTCCACTGGCCGTCGCGTGGCTTCAAATGCTGACTACTGTCTGTACGCAATTCTGGGGCCTCCAGCAGCCGCGCCATCACCTGCATCATCGTTGGCTCGACCCGGAGACCAAACGCTTGGCACATGGCGTTGGTGTCGTACTTGGAACTGTTAAACCAGTGGTGGATCAACTGGCGGCGCTGCGCGGGACGAAGCCTGGGGATGTTCGCGGCCATAGTAGTATCGGCGCAGCGCTGCCCCGGGCAGACGCGGCACAGCTCCATCGGCAGCCACGACGGGCGCTGTCGCGAGCCAACGTTGACGACCGGCAGCTGCGGGCAGTCGAGAATTTTGCCGTATCTCTCGTCCATGTACTGGGCGACCGTCACCGTGCGCTTGGGCTGGTCGCGCGGCTTCCACTCAAACGTCGTCGCGCGCGCGTCGTCCGCACCCACTTCACAAATCGTCTGTGGGGATTCATGGTCCAAATGGGTCGCGTACACGTCAATGCGGCGAAGCAAACGCTTCCACACGTCGTTGTTCGCACCCACCAACTCGCGCACATCGCGCGCACCCGCCGCGTGGCAGGCCACGTCAATCAGCGAGCACCGCGCGACATAGGACTGCACCGTGTCGAGCACAACGACCGGTCCGTCCATACCCATACGCACGCTGTGCCGCACGCCCGCGTAAATTTCCCGGGTCGCATCGCCCGGCACGCGCGTCGGGTTCTGCGCGCTGTACGCGACCGAGCGTTCCGCGATATTGCGGCGGCGCGCGTCGCGCAGCACGAGGTCAAGCACTTGCAGCACTGGACGAAGGTCGACGTCGGCGGTTGGGTCTGTGGTATACAGCGCGAGATCCGAGACGCCAATCGCTTGGACCCACTTGACAATAACATCAAAGTCGCCGCCGCGGCGCGCACCGCCCTGCGGCCGCACGACAATACGCTTGGGCTCGCGCCAGTCATCGAGGTCGAGCTTAGTGGGCGTGTACAGAGTCGCCATGCCGTCATAGACGACATGGTCGCGTCGCAGATAGTCGTCCATGACTGTGTGGGCGATCGCGCGCATGAGCCACTTGGGGAATTGCTTTGGCTCGCTCACGGCGGCGGCGGCATCGCGTGGTGCGTACGTGCGGTCCCGGGCAAACGCGTGCACTGCGACAATCGCATACTTGAAATACTCGACATGCCCGCGTGGCGGGTGGACGCGGAAGGCATTGACTTCATTGTTGAGGCTGCGGGACGGCGCTGGTGTCGGCGATGGGCCACACATGGCGTAGCGCTTTGTGAGTGCCGGGTGCAGCGGATCCACGGGGTACAAGCGCTGCGGCGCCACGTCGGCGTCGGCGAGGGGCAGAGCAAAAAAGCTCATGGCTCGGGAAAGCAGCGAATCCTCAAATGAACGAACAGGGCCCCCACTGCCACCGCCACTGCCGGGACCCTGTCGCTATTCGCCTGGTCGCCCATACCGTCAACTGTTCCATTCGAGGACCCACCGTTGGAGAGAAGGGGGAGAAAGGGGGATAAGAAGACGCTCCCATGTTTCCCCGCCTTGGATTCCTTTTGTGTCATCTTCCATCGGAAATGCTACGGGTTAGATATTCGGTGGATTCGGTTTTAGTGGAGACATAGGAGTCTTCTATTTGAAGTGGGTTCCAAAAAGGAAGAGACGGCATCAAGAGACCAAAAATCTGTTCATGGCGGTCACGAAGACGCGGCAGCAGCTCGCGAGCGAGCGCCGCTGGTACGCGCGGCTCTGGTGGGTCGGTTTCCATCTATATGACTACGTGGCGCTCGCATATGTGGGCGCGTTTAGCCCCAAGGCGCTGGGCACGAGCGACTTTGTGACGTGTGTCGTCGTCGCGGTGCTTAATCTCGCCGTCTTTGCTCGGCTCCAGACCTCGTCGCCTGGGTTCCTGTCGCGTTCCGCGGTCGACCAGGGTCGGGACCTCGAAGGAGGTGATGGAAACAAGACACTTGATGGTGAGATTACCCCTGCAGCGGATGCAGCCGGGGAATCTGATGCGGAGCTGCTCGTACCGCGCCGTCCGGTACAAGGTGCAGAGGAAGTGGAATCGGGCAATCCGATCGCTACGCGCTTTTGTGACGACTGCCAAGTCATGCAACCCATGCGTACCAAGCACTGGTGAGTACTTGGGGCCTTTGGCTGGGTTGTCTGGGAGCGATCATTATTGTTATTGACGTATTGGTTGTCTGATCGTTCCAGCAAAGACTGCGACCGCTGCGTTTTCCAATACGACCACCAGTGAGTGCGGCTGCCATCATGCCATTCTACCGGTGCTGATTCCTAATTGTTTAATCATCTCATAGTTGCGACTGTGCCGGCACCTGCATTGGCCGCGACAACCGCCGATGGTTCATGCTCTACCTCTTCACCCAAATGTTCGAAGGCCTGCAAATGTTTGGCGTCGCAGCGTCGGCGTTCACGTTGCAGTCGACTATTGACGACTGGCTCGTTGCCAACATGGCGTTCATTGTCGTGTGGTTCTCGCTGTTTGTCGTGCTGCTGATTACGATCCCGTTGCTAGGCTACCAGATCTTTTTGATCTCGTCTAACCAGACCTCGTGGGAACACGCGCGCCGCTCGGCCATCACGTATCTTCAGCATGTGCCCGACGAGCAGTCGCCCTTTGACCGCGGTATCATCCGTAATTGGTGGATCTTTCTACGTGGCGGCAACAGCGACGTCTGGGTCCACGCCACAGCCAAGCCGCGCCAGTCACCAGTGCGGCACAAACGCAACGAGGATGCGCTAGACGACTCGATCATGTGACACAACCCGACAAGAAAAATGAACCCATTTTGGGCCATCATTTATCTCGCCGTTAAGAACCAAATTCGCACTTTAGTGACATGTCAGATCGCGAACAGCTACGTGTCGAACGCGACCCACGCCAATTCTCCCCCTCCTGGATTCGCCATGGCTCTCCACGCCGCCTTCGTCGTGGGCGCCGCGGTCTTCTCCGTGGGCATCATCGTGCTGCTCAAGTGGATCTGCGAGCCCGTGATGGATGCCATGCGGCTCAGTAATGAAGTTGACGACGCGCAGGAAGAGACCTACGAGGACCCGCTTGACCGCAACGCCAAGACCAAGATGTGCGTTCCCCTTATTGATACCTATATGGGGAGATGGCTGACGTGTGTTACTATTGTGGCAGGCGCAAGTTTGGGTCGCTGTCGGACAAGGCGTCGCTGTCGCTGTCGGTCATTTTGCCGGCGTACAATGAAGAGGACCGCATCACGGTCACGCTTCGCGATACCGTCGCGTTCTTGGACGAGCGCAAGAAGCAGCAGCCGTACGTTTCCCCTGCAATCCCTCTTTGGTATACATGCATCTAATGTTCAGCTCTCTATGGGTTATAGTGGCTTCACGTACGAGATCATGGTCGTGGACGACTGCAGCACCGACAAGACGGTCGACGTCGTCATGGCCGAGATCAAAAAGGCCACGGTCTCACGCATCAAGCTGCTGCGTCTCAAGGAAAACCACGGCAAAGGCGGCGCCGTGCGCAAGGGCGTCATGCGTGCACTCGGCGAGCGTATCCTGTTTGCGGACGCTGACAATGCGACCGACATTCGCGACTTGGCCAAGCTCGACAGGGCCATGAGCGAGGCATCGACCGAGGGCGTCATGGTGTGCGGCAGCCGCGCACACTTGGAGACCGAGGCTATTGCCAAGCGGCATCCGCTGCGTAACGTGCTCATGCACGGCTTCCACTTTATCGTCGCGACGCTGTGTGTGCGCAACGTGCGTGACACGCAGTGCGGCTTTAAATTGCTGGACCGCGTGGCTGCGCGGCTCGTGTTTACGCCCCTGCACATTGAACGCTGGGCGTTTGACGTCGAGCTGCTGTACATTGCCGCCACCCACAAGCTCACTGTCAAGGTACTGTAGGAGGCGCTCTCCCCTTTACGCTTTGCCGCGCTTGAGGCTTGAGGCTTACACGGAATGTATTTTGTCTGTAGGAGGTTGCGGTGCAATGGCACGAAGTCCCAGGCTCCAAGCTCAGTGTCGTCAGCGCCTCGCTCTCAATGCTGCGCGAGCTCGTGCTGATTCGAATCTGTTATACGTTTGGCATCTGGAAGACCCAGGACGGCGGCTTCCGTCTGCGCCGCGGCGGCGTCTTTGTGCCGCAGCTGTAAAGACCGCCGCCATGAGTATTCATACACTAACTACTTCGTTGAGATCGTCCGGCCGTCCAACAGAGATTCCACCCACCAATGAATACAGTCGCATGTACTACTGATACCTGATTGCTGACGGATCTACGGTCCGTTCGTTCTCCGTTTCGCATCGAGCCATGTATTCGCCAGGCCCTTCTTCTTGGGCGACGTGGGCGCGTCGCGATCTCGCGCGCGTTGTTCCTTTATGTCGCGCGAGTGGCTTTTCTCGGATTTCGACGGTGGTCGCGAAAAGGCACCGTCGTGTTTTTCCTGGTTCTCCGTGTCAATGAAAAAGTTGAGCTTGGCGTCGCCTGGTGATGTCTCGATACGGGACTTGCCATTACCATGCGGCCGTGGGGGAGGTCGGAAAAAGTTTTCCATGCTCCGCATGCGCACCGTGTTTGCGCCTCCTTTCTTCGCATCCGATCGCCCAGTACCAGCACTACCGCCGCCAGCACGCATGCGACTGCTGTTGCTGGCACTCGCACTGGACGCTCTCGCCTGGTCCTTGTCACGCATCCGTCCCTGCTGCTTTACCGTGCGCGTCGTCTCAAAGTCGTTTATGACCTCGCGTTCTTGACGGTCCAATGCCAAGTACGAGTCGAGATCGAGCCGCGGATTCGACTTCTCCTCGACAATGTGTTCCATAAACTTGGTGAGTTCCATTTTGTCTTTCGGGCGCCGAAACGACGCAAGGTCCAACACACGCTCGCGTGGATTGCTGCTGCTGCTGTGATGGCGCCGGTCGTCCCCCTTGTGCTTGTGCTTGTGAGACGCGGACGACAGAGATGATCGACTGTGGTCGCGGTCGCGGTTGTGGCGTCGACGCTGCTGCTCGGATGGCGACGGCGTGAGCTCGACGCGCGACCGTTTGCTCAGTGGCTTGGACATGAACGAAGAACTGTCTGCACGTTCCTCGGATCGCTCGCTCTTATTTGACAATGACAATCGCGGTGCCGCTACGGCTTCCAATGCTCCTTTCTTGGCCGGTGCCTTGGCCGTCATAAAGGACGTGATGCTGAGCGTGCCCCTGGCTGCCTTGCCCTTCTTCTTAGCGTCTTGAGAGCTGCTGCTGCTCGTTGGTTTATCATTCTTGCTTTTGGCGGAAAACTCGGACCGCAGAGTCTTGAACGAGTCGGTCACGGCGTTCGCGAGACCTTCGTTCAATCGGTCCGCGCGTGTCTTGCCCTGCACTTCGCCGTCTCTGAGAATGAACGTACGGATCTTGCGCCAGACCGCCGCTGTCAAACATTGAGACTCATCAGTACAGACTCTCTTTTGCCTCTCGGCCAGTCATTTTCCATAGTCGTAGACGTACAGCCAGGCTCGAGTTCTTCGCCTTGGCGCGTGAGCTGGCGCTTGATCATCAGCGTGTTTGGTAGCCTATACACACGGGTGAGAAGCCCGGCAAGGAGAGACAATCGCTAGAAACTACTTACATTTCCTGGCTGTCGAGTCGCAACGGATACTCACGCTCGCGCTGGGCAATCTTGAGTACTTTCGCGACGCGGTACCCACGCGGATCGCCAAACACAAACGCCTACGGACGCCCATAGTCAACCATATAGTCAGCAAACAAGGTTATGATACACACGTGCTGTAGCGGGTGGTACCATGGAGTAGTACTCTATCGTATCCCCGGCAAAGAGCCGCTCGTCGCGGAGCTCCTCGGCCGCGAGCCCTGCATAGACCTCCTCCTTCGTCTCTTCCACCTCCTCTGTATCTTCGCCCTCTTCCTCGGACTCGTCGTCTACGTCCACGACCTCGACGGCCGCGGCGTCTGTGTGGGTCTCGGACGTGGTCGCATTCGACTCAAAGTCGCTGTCGCTTTCGCTCTCGCTGTCGAGAAACACCGACGGCTTCCCCATGGTTGCGGGGCGCTCAGCTTTTATGCCGCGCCCATCAACCTGTAATGGTTAACTTTCCGCGGAACTATCTAGTTCACGCGCACATCCAAAACGGGTTGGCGCGAAAAGTAACGGCAGAGGGTATCCAAGAAAAATCCGGGTTTGAACCCGTACCCCGACCCATATTTCCAAACCCATGTTACCAGATGGTTAACTTACTTGAAGCTCATCACAGCAAATCCACACCAAAATGGGCGAATCGGCGTCGCTGCCGCCGCGCGTGCTCGTCATCTTTGACTATGACTGGTCGCTCGTCAACGACAACTCGGACACGCTCGTCTTCCATGCGCTGTGTCCCGATCTCGTCTCCGAGATCGCGACGCGCCGGCTCGTGCAGCCGTCATGGACGCAGCTCATGGACGACTTACTGGGTGAGCTCGTCGTGCGGCTGCCGCTTCTCACCCCGCAGCAGATCCAGCACGCTGTCGCGCAGATCCCCGTGCAGCCGCGCATGCTGGACGCGCTGCGCATGTCCGTAGAGACGTTCAACGCTGACGTCCAGATCGTCAGCGACGCCAACACGGTATACATTGAGAGCATGCTGACGCTTCACGAGTTACACCGCTACGTGAAACGCGTGGTCACGAACCCGGCCGCGTTTGATGCCGACAGCAACCGACTCCGCGTCAAGCCATACCATCCGTTAGCGGAGCTTCCGCATGGTTGTGCGTTGTGCCCGACCAACATGTGCAAGGGCCGCATCCTCGACGCGATCCGCGCCGAGACCCTGTACGATATTGTGCTTTATGTCGGCGACGGCGGCGGCGACTTTTGCCCGGCAACGCGACTCACTAGGTGCGTCCATGATCATGAGTCTTTGTCTATGTGATCAGATCGATAACCGCTTTGTGTGGGACCCCACAGTCGCGACGTCGTGTTTGCTCGGGATGATGACGTTGACGGCAAGCCCTACGGACTGCTCAAGAAGATCCGCACAGCTCAGGACGGTGTTGTCCAGGCACGCATCGTGCCGTGGCGTACGGGCCACGACATTTACGAACAGTTTTCATTCGTACTCCAGGCCAGTCGCAATGAAGACTCGTGAGATTGGAATCATTTCACAGATGTGGTCCATCATCAAGCAGTCCGTGAATGAATCCAATTAAAAATCGAATCGACTTACTTTTGGAGCGTGCTGCTCGCGTACGTTTCAAACCACGCGAGGCTCTCGGGGTTGCGCAGCGCACTCGAGTTGCCAATGGCGTGGCCGTCAATGATCTTCTTGACCGTGATCTCGACTTTCTTGCCGCTCACCGTGTAGGGAATGTCGGGACACGCAATGATCTGGGACGGCACGTGGCGCGGCGACGCCTGTTCGCGGATGCTGCGCGCGATGTGCTTTTGCAGTGCCGGTGTGAGCTCGACGCCGTCGCCCAAGATCACAAACAGCAGGATGCGCACGTCCGGTGTGCCGTCGCTGAGCACGATGCTCTGGCCCACGACGATCGAATCTTGGAGCTCGTCGATCTTTTCCGTGATCTTGTAAATGTCGGCCGTGCCGATGCGCACGCCGCCAGGGTTGAGCGTCGCGTCCGAGCGGCCGTAGATCACAAAGCCATCGTGCTTGGTGACCTCGGCAAAGTCGCCGTGGCGCCACACGTTCGGGAACACGTCAAAGTCTATGGGGAAAAGTCACGTAGTTAAGTCTCAGTATCGGACAGACCACAAGTGAGACCACATCCAAAACGTACAGGCGTTAAAGTACTTGGCGCCGTCGGTATCGTTCCAAAAGTTGAGCGGCATGGACGGAAACGGCTTGAGACACACGAGCTCGCCTTGCTGTTCCTTGAGCTCCTTGCCAATGTCGTCGAAAATGTGGACGTCGAGGCCGAGCCCGCGGATCTGCAGTTCACCATCACGGACTATAGGAAAAGGAATACCGTCAGCCTTTTCCCTTCATTGCGGAGACAATGGGAAGAAGTCTGTTCATAAGTACCAGGCAGGTTTGAGCAGCCGAGGGCAAAGCAGCCGTTGAGGTCGGTGCCACCGCTAATGGACGCAAACTGGACGTCGCTCTTGATGCTCTCGTAGACAAACTATCGGATTTACAGCCATACATGAGGCACAGCACGCTACGAGGTGGTGGCACTATCCCATACCTTGAAGATGTTGGTGCTGGCGGGTGAGCCCGTGGACGCGATGGCGCGCAGCTTGGACAGATCGAATTCTTTTCCAGGCACACAGCCCGAGTCCATCACTGCGGCCAAGTAGCGAGCGCTTGTTCCAAACACCGTAACGCCTGCCTCCTACTCGCAAAAAAACACCCGATTAGAAATACTTAAATCCAGTTTAGGGATAGCATTTGGAAGTAAGTACCTGAGCAAATTCCCAGAGCGCCGCCGCCGACGGGTACAGTGGGTTGCCGTCAAAGAGCACGACGGTCGCACCGACGCCCAGTGCGCTCACGAGCCAGTTCCACATCATCCACCCGGTCGTCGTGTAGTAAAACACGCGGTCGTTGCGGGTCACATTCAGGTGCTAATCCGTACATTTCCCCCGTCAGTCCTTTTTCGCTATGTACCCCTTGGAGGAGATCGCAGGGACTACTACGTACCAGCATGTGTTCCTTAAGGTGGTTGAGCAGCACACCAGGCCCCTGTACAAGACACTTGGGCAGTCCGGTCGTGCCGCTGCTGTACATAATGTACACGGGGTGGTCAAACGGAAGCTGCGTGAACGCCATGCGCTCGGTCGCGTCCGAGTTTACGCCTTGCTCGAGAAACTGGTCCATGTAGATGGCGTTTCGAATCTTGGAGAGATCGAGATCGTGGGCCGCGTGGATCGAGTACCGCACGATCAGCACTTTCTCGACGCTCGGCAGCTTGTCGATGATTTGCTGGAGCGTCGGCATCGTGTCCATACGCATGCCCTTGTAAAAGTACCCGTCCGTGGCAATCACGACCTTGGGTTCGATCTGTGCGAAGCGGTCAAGCACGCCCTGCGCACCAAAGTCGGGCGAGCAGCTCGACCACACAGCGCCCAGACTCGTGGCCGCGAGCATGGCGATGATCGCGTCGGGCACATTCGGTGTGTACGCGACCACGCGGTCGCCGGCCGTGACGCCAATGGCCGCAAGCCGCTTAGCGAGCCGCGCGACACGGTCATAGAGCTGTCGGTACGTGATGGTCGTTTGCTGGTTGCTGGTTTCGCCCTTGAAGATGATCGCGGCGTGGTCGTCGCGGAAGCGAAGCAAGTTTTCGGCAAAGTTGAGCCGCGCGCCGGGAAAGAATTTCGCGCCCGGCATTTTGGTCACGTCGTCCAGCACGTGCGTGTGCGGCGTCGACGAGATCATGCCCGTGTACTTCCAGCACTATGAACAAAATCCCCACAGCAAGAGTTAGAAGCATCAGAAGCATTACGGGGGCGATGTCGAATACGTACAGCATCCCAGAATGGCTCGACGTTGTCGACAGACCACTGCCAGAGTTCACTGGGCTCCGTAAGCGAGAGGCTACATGAAGGACATCATTAGTATATACGCAATGGTAGAAAGATCGAGAGTCGCTGGTACGCACCCGTGCTGTTTGTTCACAAACGCGGTGAACTGCGTCCAGTGGGACGACTCTAGCACCGACTGCGGCGGCGTCCACACTAGAATTCACACACTCGTCAGTCTCCATATTCAAAAAATACCAACTTTACTGGCACCGCTACAACGTACAGATCTTGCGGTCGCTGCTCGCGCCATTCTCGACCGCCGTCGTCGTCGTCGTCGTGTCGTTTTCCGTTGGCGCCATTTTTGTACTTTCGCTGCGTTGGAAGAATGGCGGAGAAATGCGGCGTCGTCCGTCTACAGTACTGAATTGAATACTTGGTCCTTGATGAGGAGGAAGAGTGGCGAAGAGTGCCATTCGGAACTGCAACCGAAGTGGTGATGGGTAGGCGTACTTAAGGTGGATCTCACTCAACTAAGTGCGGTTTCGTGGCAGAATTGACAGTGTGTGCCCATAAACGTATATTTAGGCACGCACGTCTTGTCGAGTGATGACGGCAACATTGAAGTGAAGGCATGTTGGACTGTGTGGGTCAAATGATTTGACTGGCATAGAGTCCATGACGTCATGTGCCCCGGCAACAATGCACAGCTACAGCTACGACGCTATGGACGAGCGGGCAAGCAAATCCTGGGTTCTATACTGTGGGCGAGTGATCATCTCAGGATAATCTCAGGAGGTCCCTGGATATCAGTCGGTTATCAGTACGGTCCTGGGTTTCTGTGGAAATCTCAGGTCTTAGCTCTGGAAGATGAACCTCAAATCAGTCTGTATCAGCATTTCGTGTATGTATAAATGCAGTGTATGCAGTACAGTAGTATGCATGGGACTCGTCCGCCCTCCACTCTCTGTCAAGCGAAGCGCGGCGGTAGCTTACAGACAACGCCAGGACATCCCGCATGAGATCCACTTGACGTTGCGATGCGTCAAAGCAGCATCTCTCTGTCTGGCTCAGTTGGTGGTGGTGTCGTCCCCCCCTGGGGCGTTCGAGGACTTAATTTTGAGCCGCCCAAGCGCCTTGGCACGTGCGGCCGCCGTGAGCAGCGTCGCACGCGCATTTCGCTGCGCGCCCATGGGCGGTGCCGCCTGGCCCACACTCGTGCCCACCGCACTACTCACGTGCTCGCGCACGCCTGATAGCAAGCCGGCAAAGCTCGCGTTGAAGCCGAGCTCGGGCGTAAAGTGGAGCAGCTTGGTGCGCGACAGCGTGTAGAGCTTGTCGGGCGTGAGCTCGAGCTCGTTGAGCATAATGGGCATGATCGGTTTGCCCTTGTCTTCGGCAAACGCGAGTTGGTCGCGCACGATTTCGCTCATGGCCGTGCGGTTCGAAATGATCACGACAAAGCACGCGCACTTGAGAATGGCTTCCTTGGCGAGGTGGATACGCGCAGCCATGTCGTCGCTCGGGCCCTGCGCACCGTCGAAAAAGCAAAACACGCCACTCTCGGTGAGCCGATCGTAGACGCGCTGCGAAAACGTGCGGCTCTGGTCGCCGTGGCTCAAAAACACAAAGTCGTCCGTGATCGCATTCAGATCAATCTCGGTGATGCCGTCGTCGCTGCCGTCGCCATCGCCAAAGAACGCCGAGTGGTTGCGCGTGCGGCGCGCGCGACGCTTGAGTCCGCTCTGGATCTGCTTCTTGCGGTGCTTTTCGACTTCGTCGCGGACACCATCGAGGAGCAAGCGGAACTGGCCGGCAAACTTGTTCTCGTCGTACGTGTAGGTAATGTTGCGCTTGTTGGTATTATCGACACTCGTAATGGCCGGTTCAAACGGCACCATTTGCCGCGTGTACACGTACACTTGCAGTTCGTCCGTGATACTCGCACGCTCTGTGGACACGGCCATGATGGGCGTGCCGCACTCCTTGGCAAGCGCAAGTTCCTTGAGGCACCACTCCGACTGTGTGTAGTCTTCCGTCAAGATACACACGACAAGGGCGGCATTCTGGATACCACGCGCAATCTCTTCGCGCCACACTGATCCGCCACCAATGCCGCTGGGATCCACTGTTGAAAGGAAAGCAGAACAATATTAGTGCCACGATTTCATCTAGTGAAACAGAAAGAGAAAGTGCAACGTACTCTGGTCGAGCCATGTCGTGACGTTGGCGGCTTCGAGACTGCGGCGCAATTTCTGGGCAAACTCGGCGTGTGAGTGCGTGTAGCTGATCATGACGTCGCGGTTGCCAGCCGCGCGCTTGACTTCAAACTGGAGCGTCGTCGAGGTCGTGCAGTCGGTCGGGCGGAGACCGTCAATGTTCGTGCGCATGACGTCGGCACCGCACGACAAGAGCGTGAGCGCCGACGCGCGGTTCTCCTTCTTCATGGCCTCGTGCAGCGGTGTGTCGCCGTTGGGCATCTCATCGTTGATATTGCCACCAGCACGCACGAGTTCCTCGAGCATTTCCTTCGAGACATTGGGTGCCAGCGCGGCACACAGCATGGGCGTCATGTACCGCTCGTCGCGGACCGACGGATCGGCCTTGTGCTGCAGCAGCAGCGCCAACACACGCACACGGTTCACTCGCGCCGCCCAATGGAGCGGCGTGCGGCCCTGGACGTCCTGGAAGTTCGGATCGGCACCGGCCTGGAGCAGCAGCTCGGCCGTGTCATACGCGCCATTGATCGCGGCCCAGTGGAGCGGCGTGCGGCGGTTCAACCCAATGTATCCGTGCTCGCCGAGCGTGTTGGGATCGGCACCGTGGCGCAGCAATTTGCTCAATGCCGTCGTGTTGTTGCTGGCCGCGGCCGTGTGGAGCGGCGTGAGCGCGACGTCACCGCCCCAATCCTCGAGCTCTCGCGCGACAGGAATATTGCCACGCATGTAGGCGAGTTGCAGCACCGTGAGCGTGTTCATGTGTCCGGGATCGGGCACTTCGAGGTGGTTCGCGCCGGCCTTCATGAGCAGCGCGACAATCTCGGGACTCTCGGCCGCAAACAATGGCGGCACGCGCTCGGACGAGTACGACGACTGGCAGTGCAAGTTGACATCGGCGCCATGGTCAATGAGCCACCGTACCGACTTTTTCTGGCCAGTCGACACGGCGCAAAACAGCGGCGTGACCAGCGTCGTCTTGAACACGGACACGGCATTGTCGTCTTGCGTCTGCGCCGGCTTGGCAATAAAAAACTGCGCAAAGTACCAAAAAAGGTCACCGGTACTAAACCGCACGCGCGAGACCTTGTCAAACGAATTGACGCGGAACCCAGCGCGCACGAGCATGTCCATGAGATGGATATTGCCGTGGTACGCGGCCACGTGGAGCGGATTCTTTTTCGAGTGGCCAAACGTCTTGAAAAACAGTGACGCGTTCGTATACATGGTGTCGGCAAAGTCGTTGCCCATGCGGGACTGTGCGTACGCGAGCAGCCGTGCAACCTCGACCGTGTTGCCCAGTTCCGTGGCCTTATACAGCCTCTTGCGCACGTCGCTGACTTCGCGACCGCGCTCGGTGCGGTACTGCGCGCCGCGCTGCATGAGCCGCGAGCGAATGTCGCCCGTCTGGTCGGCCTCTTTAAACGCGCCCAACTGCATCTTGAGGTGCTCGCGGAAGCGGGCAAAGTACGTGAGTTCTAAGAACATGGCGAGAAAGCTGATGATCGCACCGACAGCATAGAGATGCACGACCGTGCGTCCGCAGTTGAAGTTGTTGCCCTCCAAGAAGCTGTAGACCAAGTAAATGAAGATCACGACGTTGAAAATGACGACAAGCACGCCCAGAATCTCACAGAGCTGAAGGTAGAGCGACCGCTTGACCTTGCTGCGCCCGTGGTCGCCGCCGCTGCGCAGTTCACGCTTGAACGGTTCAAACGCGCGAATGCCCGAGGCCGGGAGCCCTAGGAGGATCGCAATGGGCAGCATGTGGTACACAAACATGGCGTACGTGATGGTCGTGTTGCAATCGCGGCAGCTCAAGTCGGCCGAGTCATTGTTGCACGGGCTCTTTTGAAACGTGAGCGACTTGGTCACGTCGCGCACACGGAGCCCGTCGTGGTCGACCGACTTGCTGGTCCAGTACACAATGATCCCCACGAGATCAAGCACGATGATAAAGATCATGACGTGGTTCAGACGCTTGGCAAAGTACGAGTTGGTGTGGTACCCGCCGCCAAGCATGACACGTGGCAGCTTCTTCGGTTCGCCACGCAGATCGGCTTTCGGGCCCGTGGCCATCCTGACAATGTCGGCGAGGTTGGGCGTCGACGGCGGCGCCGGAATTAAAGCCGTCGCCATGCCGCCGTCGCCGTCCCCGCCACCAGCGGCCGCGGCCGCTTTCTTGGCGCGGCGTCGCGCGAGGAAACCGATAGCGATGGTATTCGCCTTGGCGACCGATTGGTGGTCGTCGCTCTGGACAGCGCCATGGCCGCCGCCTTCGTGCGAGAGCGGACTCTCGTGGAGCGTCTCGCTGGTCTCGCCAAGATCGTGGGCGGCAGCCGGGGCAGCCTCTGGAAGAGGAGCCGTGGGCGACTGCGGCGGCGCGCCGTGGCCGCCACGCGGCGACTCGTGGAGCGCGTGGTAGTTGGCGTCCATGGCCGTCTACAAAAGCGCCAGGAGACGGAGAGAGGTGGCGTTGCGTATGTGGCCGATAAAGAGAGACTGCGAAGAGAGGATAGCGAGACGCCGCGCCACGACGGTGAGGGACAATGTGATATCTGCTCCCGTGGGTGATTGGCCACTTGCTTTGTGTGGGAGAAAGATGGCGTGACGGAAGCAGAGGTGCATGGAAAGAAAGCCCAGCATTTACGGGGTGGACGTGGATTGGTTCAGAAATGTTGTGGGGAGATTATGATTGGCTGTAAAAAGTAACTAAATCTCACGATTGGATGAAAATGGATGCAAACGGTGCGCTGTATCTCATTCTCATCGCGACTTGAATAAGAGCGCACGGTTCAGTGCAGATTCCAGGGTCTTTTTCCGCGTAAAAAGAGAACGACTGTACAGACTGACGGTCCCAGGAGTTCTTGGACGCACGCCAAGGCAACGCAAGGAAGTTTCGTTGGCGTTGGTGTGTTGGTTTGTTGGCGAATTTCCCAACGTTTCTTCGACGATGACGTTGGCGATTCTGGTCAAATGGAACACAGCTGGTGGTGAGATACGTTGGTCGCGAAATGCCACCACCCACAGTTCCAGCAGGGATTTGAATTGAGCAGACGAGCCAGTCGCACTCTCTATTCTCTGGATCAGAGTTGATTTTTTTTGTCCCAGAAAAATCACACTGGATACATCAATCGGTTCTAGCAAAGACCGGTTTTAGCAGAGACCAAGAATGAGTTGCATCGAAAAGGCACAGGATCACCAAATCGAGATGCCGCATTCCAGCCAACAGCAACCAGGCATAAGTGCAAGCGAACACCATGACGGGAGATCAGTTCCAGGCAGCAGCAGATGACCTACGCCGAGATTGTCGCAGCCGAAGACACGGGCGTTGAGGGCTGCAAGCCGGACCAGGGAAGGACACGAGTTCGCGCCGCCTGTCAATTTGCGCGACATGAAAGCGGTCACGACAAGGTGCGTGGACGAACTGACCGCTCCACTTGAACGGAGATGGTGGTAGTCTCTTACCATCACAATGCTCGTTTGTGTAGATAACTCTCATGAGCATGAAAGACGCCATCGATAACAGACCCGTGGATGTCCATATCATATCGTACACAAACTGATACTCTCGTGATTCCGGTAGATTCGCCAGTAGCGTTCGGCAGAGTGGGCCAATGGACGTGCTGGATATCATGGACGTGCTCGGTGTCCGTGGATATTGAGGTCGTTGACACGGACGCGCTCATCGATCGCTTGATCGACTGGCCCTACAACCCGCATGACCCAAAAGCCGGAGCCTCGGGCGGCCGCCCTGAAGACTACAACTGGCGGACGCCAAGCAGAAATCGGCGACGACAGGGCCCCAGAAGAAGCAGGCTGTGTTGGCCACCGATGCTTCGACATGCTCCAAGCGAATTGCGTTGATTTTGATGGTCAAAGCGGATAAATGCACGAAAGGGCTCATACAGATCTCTCTTTGCAGCAACACACTATTAATAGCAGCCAAAGAAAGCCAAGACCACCACGAACTACCAACTAGACAACCTGTTGAGAAGATTTAGGTGATGAGCATCAAGTTGCGGCCGAGACGGAGGAAACTGGACAATACCAAGTTGTCCGGCCCTCGTTTTGAACGAGGACGCTCGCGCCGCTCACTTTGAGAGAAGTCCGTTTGTATTGGAAATGTTTCTGCAGACGACGCGCCATGGCGCAAAGGATTTCATAATATAACGTTACCGTTTTTTAACAAAAATGGTACGGTGTGGATTCTGCAGCAGGCAACGAGAAACCAGATGCATTGTTGGTGTGCTGCCAGCACGATAATAGAAGTTCCAAACGAATGTTGGGCTGCTGATGCCCCAAAAAGTATCCAAAAAAGTATCCAAGACCGTATCGGTTTTAGCAGAAACCTGCAATTATTTGAATCTGATACGTGATTACTCAGATCCAGACATATTTTGAGCGGATCTGATGCAGCGTGTGCGGGAGGGGATGGGTGTGTCTGGCGAAAAGCGCGGGATCACCGACTCGACTCGAGAGCCGAGCACACGCGCAACTCGAGGTACGCACCATTCCACGCACAGCAGCACAGTACCAGTGCACGCGAACACCATGACGGAAGAGCAGACCCAGCAACAGCAGCAGACGCCCACGGTCGAGAGCGAGGTCGCCGGCGAGACGGCCGACGTCGAGATGGACGCTGCCGCGATTGCCGAAGCCGCTGGTGGACGCGCGCGCCGCTCGACGCAAAAGTTTGGCTTTGACGAATTCAAGCCAGAAGAAGAAGAAGAAGCGTTCGCGCCGCCGGTCGGCCCAGGCGTCAAAGTGCGCGACATGGAAGTGGTCACCGAGAAAGTGCGTACGACGGGAGTGATCGAGTGACCAACGGGAAGGAGGGAAACTCATGGGCTTTTATTGGTTCGTGTTGCAGATTTCGCACATGGGCAAGAAGGACGTCGAGACCATCAAGTCGCTCTACAACATCATGTACAGCCGCCGCTTCCAGCAGAAAAACGTACGTTGATGTATCCTCCAGTGGTGTACTATGTTGGGGCTTAATGGCGTCTGGTTTGGCGTTCCAGATCCGCATCATCAAGGACCACATCCTCGATTTCTCCGGCATCCCGGACGCGGATGAGAAGGTGCGTCTATAGAAAAGGGTCAGTGATTCTCTATTAGATAACTAACTGGGTGTGTATCGTTGCGTGTCTTTGGCAGGTTCGCCAGCAGCTCCTGGGCAAAATGGGCCGATGGATGCGCAGCTACGTACAGGACATTATGGATCTGCTCGGCGTACGTTCACGTGTGCTCAAACCCTTCAACCAATTTTCCTCATGGCTGAAACTGGAGGATTGTATTGTAGGTGGACCGTTCCAAGAAGTCGTTTGACGAGGAGAACAAGCCGTTCGACAAGGACGCGCTGATCGGTCGATTGATCGACTGGCTCTGCGAACCACAGGAACCAAAGGTGCGTTCTTGAGGTCATGCTGGTTGTGAGTGTTCTTTTTAACGTATCTTGGTGCGAATGACATAGAACGCCAAGCGGAAAGCGACGCCTGCGGCCAAGAAGAAGAAGGCGTCGGCGAAGGCGTCGCCGACCACGAAGGCTGCCGCTGGCACTAAGCGAAAGAGCGTACGTTCGATTACAGGGAGAACGCAAAGCATGAATATGCTCATGGTTGAAATGCTTTGTCGTTGCAGACGGCTACGACCAAGACGCCGACCAAGAAAGCCAAAACAAGCGCCAAGAAAACGACCAAGAAGCCGGTTGAAAAAGTGGATGATGAAGAAGACGCGACCGAGTCGGAGCTGGATAAAGCTCACGACGACGAGGACGACGGCGGCGACTCGGACAGTGACTTTGGAGGGAATGCCAAGAAAGCAAAGCCCGCAAAGAAGAAGCCAGCGAAGCGAGCACCGAAAAAGGCCGCTCCTCGTCGGTCCAAAAAGTCGTCGGCGGTCGTAGAGAGCGACGATGGTGAAGACGAGGCAGACGCTGCGACCGAAGAGGACGAAAAGCCCAAGAAGACGACCAACGCGCTCGGCGCCGACGTGCGCAAGAAGGTCGAGGACATCATCGCAAATGGCGACGCCGAGCAGCTCACAGTCAAAAAGGTACGCATGTTTTTAACTGGGACAGTTTTAAACAATGCGAGAGGCTGAATGGGCATCACTATGGTACAGATTGTGCGTCAACTGAGCGAAGACATGGGCAAGGACTTTTCCGGGCAGAAGGCGGCGATCAAGGACTTTGTCACGAACCTGCAGATGTGATGTAGATGAATAGCCGATCGTCACTGTCGGCTGGCAGTATAGTGTCCTCCAATTGGTTCATAATGATTTTTGCAAGACGTTCATTGGCTGTTTATTGGAATTCGTTACAGTGACATCCATGTTGTCTCCCGCCAACCAAACCAAGTCCAGCCAGTTTCCCGCACATCAATCCTTTCGAGGAGACACTCGACACCGCACACGCGAGACCATGGCCAAGACGAAGAAGGAGAGCGCGGCCGCTGTGCAGGTCGAGAAGAAGCCAAAGGTAGCCAAGCCAGCTGCCGCGGGGTTCTTTGGTGCCCCGTCTCTCGCCGATGCGTTTGCGCAGAGCGCGGCGTTCTTTGGCAAGAAGGAGTCCTACGCCGCCCCGGAAGGTGAGCCTTTCAACTCCCAGACAGATATGCAGTATTGGTGAGGCTCACTCGCTCTTGCTGTCTGTCTGTACTACTGTAGAACCTGTCGTTGAAGCGACCGACGAGACTGCAGGAGAGGATGCCAAGCCCGCGCAGACCACGGGCGACGAGGCGACGTCGACCAAGAAGAAGAAGAAGAAGGACCGCAAGCGCAAGCTCGACCAGGTTGCTTCCGATGAGAACGCCGCGTCCGCAGAGGCCACGGACGAACCAGTGGTCACGACCACGACTACCGATGCGTCGGACAAGGACACAAGCGGGGGCACGGTCGCTGCGTCGATTGGCCGCGGCGTCGACAAGTCGGACCGCACGATCTTTGTGGGCAACGTTTCATTGGACGCGACGCAAAGCTCGCTCAAGACGTTTTTCACAGCGTCGTGCGGCAAGGTCGAGTCGGTGCGATTGCGGTTTCTGCCCGTGGCCGGCACGGCCGTGAGCGACCACGGCAACCAAAAGCTCATGATGAAGGTGTGCGCCAACAAGAAAATTTTCACCGACAAGCGCGACTTTTGCCACGCCTACGTGACGTTTGCATCGGTCGAGAGTGTCGACAAGGCGCTGCAAAAGAACCACGCCGTGTTTCTCCACAAGAAGCTACGCATTGACAGGGAGAACCCGGTCGTGGACCCACAGCGCAGCGTGTTTGTTGGGAATCTGTCGTTTCACATGACGGACGAGGCCGTGTGGGCGTTTTTCGACAAGCAACTCAAGAGCGACGACGAGCCCAAGCCCGTGGAAAATGTGCGCGTGATCCGCGACCGCGAATCCGGTGCCGGAAAAGGCTTTGGGTATGTGCTGCTCAAGGGCAAGGCGCTCGCGGCCAAGGCCTTGTCGCTCGCCGGCAAGAAACTGCAGAACCGCGAACTGCGTGTGCAAGTGTGCGGCAAGCGCACCAAGAATAAAAAGGGCGAGGAAGAGGACAAGGCGTTCAAGCACGAAGGACGGCGTGCGTCGGGCGCGGCCGGTCGCGTGCTGACCAAGAAGAAGGCACGTGGAGAACCCATTGCGCCGCCCATGGCCATTAAGAGAGCGCCGACGCTTACGCCGCCAGACGACAAGAAGAAAAAAGCGGTGGGTATGAAATCCGTTGGTGTCGTGGGCAAGAACGGCGTCATGGCGGGAGGCAAACGACCTGCAGGCAAGCGTGTGGACAAGACCAAGAAGCCCCGGAAGGTTGGCAGTGGTTTTGCACCGGGCGCCAAGCCCAAGAAACCAAAGCACGCAGCCCGTAAAGCCCGGCAAGCCGCCGAGGCCGCGGCCGCCGGCAAGGGTAAAAAGTAAAAAAGAGTGAGATTTTTGTTCTGGACGCCACATTTTCATTTTTTGCGGTTTTACGTTTTTTGTGTTTTGTGTTTCTTCAGCTTTTGGTCTCAACGACCGACGCAACTTCCAAGAGGTTGCCCGCCTTTCTTCCAGCAAGCAGTTCACACTTCTTCTTCTCCTTTATAGACCCCCACACAAAATGGGGGAGGTCGCTCTTTCGTTGGCGCGTTCCCAACGAGCATAGGAAAAGACGAGATGGAAAAGAGAAAGAGAAACCCTCTCTTTAGTTGCTGGGGCGAGCCAACGGCACGTAGCCGCTGCGCTTCTTCTTGTGGGTCACAGCGACGGCCACGACCGCCACAACCGCGACCGCACACGCGGCAATCACAACGGGCGACGCAAAGAACCCCGTGGTCTGCTGAGCTGGGGTCTGCTGCACCGTCGCGGCCGACGGCTCCAGCGCCTTGGCGGCCGCGAGCGTGAGCGCGGCGCTGCTCGCGACATCACTGACCGCCAAGTACATCAAGCTCATGGCACCGGTATGCGGCAGCGTGTTGTTGTAGAGCGACACAATGCGGATCACGTCGGTCGACTGCATGCGGAGCGGCGGGTCAAACGTGCACGTACTCATCGAGACAATGTAGCCCTTTTCGTTCAGCACTTCGTGGGCCTTGCCATACTTGGGGATCGAGTTGCAAATGAGCTCGCCGGTCGCGTCATTGTAGATGGAAATGCCCAGCCCACCACGGTGCTGGTGGCCGACGGCAAACACCAATTCGACATCGGTCGGCTGCTCGGCCGTGTCGTGGGAAAAGCCGCCATAGACCGAGTTGGCCGTCGTGCTGAGCCGCTGGCGCGTCGCGAGCGTGTGCACACAGCCCGGGTGGAGCTCGGGATCACATGGCGGAATGTCGTACTCGACATTGCCGTGGTGCTCAAAGTCACCCGTGGCGTCACAGCAGCCAGCAATGTAGAGTGGACGAATCTCGGGCGTCACGGGCGTGTACTCGATCGTGTACCGTAAAAAGTACGTCGAGGTCGGCACTTCTTCCTTGGGCGCGAGCTCCTTCTTTTCAAGACACAACGCCGCGTCCTCGCAGCAGCGCAGACCGCCGTGGTACGTCGTCGCGGCACAGACCGAGTTGTTCTCGGCACGCAGCTCGGCGTTGCAGCTGTCGGGAATAAACTTCATGCCGTTGACCGTGGTCGCGGTAAACTCGTCGCGCGACGTGCACGGACACTCGAGGCAGTGGTGGGCCTTTTCGACCGGAAGCTGGCGCGTGTTGATAATGTGGACATTGGCAATCCACTCGTCTTCGCCGTCGACCGTGATGAACGCGTACGGGTAGTAAAACTCTTGCGGCGTGCCACGGCACTCGGTGCCGGCGCCAAAGCCAACACTGCGGCTGAACGAGCCGGGCTTCATGGGCGCCCACTGGTCGGCCTGTTTCTCGTAGGCTCTGTGGTTCGAGCCCACAACGTGGTGGTGCAAGTACGCGTCATAGGTCGCCACGGGCACGACATTACCTTCGGCGTCGTGCTCGACCACGTCGGCCTCAAAGCGGTAGACCGCAATGGGGCCCTTGGGGATCGCGAGCTTGTGGAACGCGTTCGTGACTTCGCCCTGGCTCAGTTCGAGCGGGCGCGTGTAGGCCGTGAAGCGCTGGACCTCGGGCTTCTTGGAGGCGGCCGACGCGAGCGCCGTAAGCGCCGCAAACAATACGAACGTCTTCATCTCAGTGACTTGCAACAGGGAGATGGGCACAGGAGAGTCTTCTGGTGGTAGGGACGCCAATTGAAGAATGGTCGAGATAGCTCTTGGTGGATCTGGTCGTTAGGGATCTGGGAATGGAAGAGGCAGAATGATGGTCACAAACCACCATTCGATTTTTGAGGATTCGGCGACGGGTTTCGTGCCGTCATCTTGGCTGACTCGGGAAGAGGACGGGCGAATCATACCTTCAACGAGTGAGTGGATTGGTTGAAATAGAAATGGACATATATTCAACCAATGAAAATGCACATTCGGTGTCTCTGGGAGGCGGGAAAGTCGTTTAGGAGGGATGGGGGAGATAACTCTGGCACCAAAAAAGCGTAATCTTTCCGATATCTTCGAGCATTTTCGAGGCGAATGGATTGATCGCCACAGTCATTCTCTGTGCCCCCCGACAGCGTGGATGCCAGGATATCCATGGCACTATTGCCATAATATCCAAGCGGCTGTGGCGTGCACTAGGAGTGCACCTGTTTCAAACACCCACAATGCGGAACAGAATGAGCCCAAAACAGTGTTTGGGCTCATTCTGTTGCGCAATGTGGGTGTCCAGTGCATATCTTTGATCCCTAAGAACTGTCGTACTGTATTCACGATCTATTTTTCACAGGACGTTGACTCAGGATTCCTGATTGAAATGCAATTGTCTCCTATCTGGCTTCGCCTGAAGACAGGCTTTGG
>JAADVC010000374.1:0-22715 GCA_023334575.1 Pythium volutum
ATGATTTGCTTGCGTCATGGGAGGCGTTGGTGGTGTATTACCGCGACTCTCCGTGTTTGATGGCTGCTCGTTGCTGCGCGCCAGCACGGCTGCTGCTGCGAACGCCAGCGACGGACGAAGCGGCGCATGGTCTCCGTTGCGTTTGGCGTTGGCGGCAAATGCCGCTGCCACAGCGTGTGGGATCGTCACGGCAGTCGCTAGCGGCTGCTGCTGCAATACAGTGGCGACCGTTTCGTTCTCTTCGGCAATACTTTCCGATCGCGAGCGTATATCGTATCCTCCAGGTGTAAACTCGATCGTCGTGACGACACTGGCGCGTCGCTGCCGCGGCGGCATGCCCGGTGGGAAGAACGAATTCTGTGGGTGATTGAGAGGCGGCACGGTGGCTGACATGGACGCGGACGCGGCTAGCGTTAATGACTCCCTAGAAGATGGTACCGAGCTAGTCGCCGTCAGCGGTGCCGTGGCCTGCGCCGTCGTTCTCGGTTTGCTGCCAGTCGAGAGCTGTCGTCGCGCGAGACTCTTGCTGCTACTGGACATGGGCACGCGCGAGACCTTGCGCAGCGTGTTGGCCTTGTGCAGAGGCTGCACGGGCGGTTTGATCGCTTTGGCGAGTAGAATGCGAGCCGCTGGCACGACGGGTGGAGGCGGCTTGGCGGGTGGCGCGTTCTCAGCGTCATCACTGTCCTCTTCTTCTTCTTCCTCTTCTTCTTCCTCCTCCTCTTCTTCTTCCTCTTCGTCGTCCGAGTCGGCATCAAACGCACCCACTTTTTTCAAGACCTTGAGCGAGCGTGTGCCCTGTCGTACGTGGCTAATACGGTCTCGTAGCCGCTCCAAGAAGAACACATAGTCGCCGGCGTCAATGGTCTCGCACCAGAGATCGGCGAGCTCAAAGATACTATCAAAAAAGCTAGCAAAGCTCATGGTCGGCTCGCCCTTGGAGTCGCGCTTCCAGTCCTCATCCAAAAGGCGGTCCACTTTTTGCTTTCGTCGAAACGCCTTGGCGTCCAGGCTCTTGGCGACGCGGCGAAACACACTGGCGTACCCGCGCTGGTCGATGCAGCCCATGGCGTCGCGCGGCATCTCGATTTGCCAGAGCTGCCGCACGGCCTCGAGCACGCGCGGGTCGTTGCGGAGACTGAACCGCAGCGCCAGTGCCTCGGGCGTATAGTTTAAGAGCTCGGCGGCCTCGCGCTCGCCGGCCGCGAGCCGATACAAGTCCTCAGTGAGTACGACAACACCATTCTCCCAGTTCTTGAGGAGGCCGCGTGCCTTAAGCAGTGCCTCTTCCTGTAAATGCTGGTACTTTTGCCGCTTGAGTGTCTGCAGCCGCGCGGCCTGGACCGTGAAGTTGAGCTGGAGCCAGCGCACGCGGTTGGCCTTGCGCTGCGCAGCGTCGGCCGCGGCTGAGGTCTCTTGCGTCGGCGGCAAGAGCGCTGCGGCGATCGACTGCATGGCATGCTCAAGGCTTGAGGTCACAAAGCCTCAGTGTTCCGAGCCACCAGGGACTCATCCGAAATAGCGTAAAAATACGTAATGTGTGCCATTAATAATTGAAAGAAAGGAGAATGTATCGGAGGACGGGCTCGCCTACGGTGTGAGTCGTCCTAACGGAACGACTGCGTGCGCGACGCCGTGATCGACACGCGCTGCTGTTGCTGTTGCTGCGGTGGTGGAGGCGACTGGTCGACAAATGTGAACGCGCTGCGGATCGAGCCCGTCTTCTGGAACGTTCCTGAGCTCGTACGCGAGTTTCCCACTGAAGCCGGTGCTGGTGGGGGCAGCACTGCCGTCGGCTTCTCACGCGTGGGAGTGTCCTTCGCTTCGAGTTCCTGTTTACTGCGACGACGGTGCGACGCAAGCGCAGCGGCCGCGATCTTGGGACTCGTCGCGTGCGCCTGGCCAGTGCGAGGCGACCCGGCGCTGGCCGCCTTCGTCTTGACGGTCTCCACTGTGAGCTTGTTCTTGGGTGGCACGTCCGCCTTCTTCTTGGGCACGATCGTGTGGCGTGCGTGGGGCTTGACCACAATGTGCTCGCGTGCCACGAGCATGGCGTCGGCGCCGTTCGAGCGAATGAGCGAGAGCACTTTGCGGGCGTTTTCCCGTGCGATCGCGTTGCGGTCTTGTGTGCGGATCGTATCGACCCGCTGGACCAGCGCCGTGTTGGCGCGAAGTGCTGGAATGTAGCCATCTACAAGGTCTGGGCTTTCAAGCAGCATCTCCATGAGCACGAGCGTCTTGGCGCGGATCTGCCACGCCGACTGCTGCAGGCGAACGCAGAGCGCGTCGCTTAGCGTCTGTGGGTCCATGACCTGCGCGTGCTGCAGGAACCGCTTCAGTGCGTCGCCGTCTGGAATGCCCTGGACGCCGCCGCTGGACGTGGCCATCGCGACCACGCGGGCTTCGTACGAGACGCCCGCGGTGATGGAAGCCGAGGGGCGCCGACCGAACGCCTGGCTGGGGTATACAGCACACCTAGGTCAGTTTCTAGAGTGTAGATGTACTGAGCAATACAGAGACGTACTCGGCGAGCATCTCGTCGCGACTGAGACCCGTCCAGTCGAGCGCTGCTGCGTCCTTGATTTGCTGGCGCGCGTTCGTTTCCGGCGCGAGATCGGCCGCAGCTTCGCCCGAGATCTCGTTCTCGAGCAGCGGCGTGCGCTTGTCGGGCGAAAAGTCTTGGTAGTCCCAGTCGTCACTAGAGCATTCAAGAATGAGTGAATTGGGAGAAGGGAGAGCAGCAAGGGCTTCATGTACGTACATGGCCTTTTCGACTTCGTGAATATACTTGTCCTTGAGCTCGTCGAGGTAGTGCAACGCACTGTCGAACGCCATAGCTGTTGGTTGAGTTTTGGATTGCGAGGAACGGATCGAATGCGAGAGTGACTAAGTGGGGCGATACGTGAGGTGGACTGTGAGCTTCCTTCTTGCGGTGAAGAGGCCTTGACTCGTGCCTCTCGTCCTGTTTCTTTTGTGGCGTCCTCCGAACCATCGTCTTCGCATAAGATCGCCAAGTGGGTACATTTTTCTCGAAATGGATACACACGGACCTAACGAGATACACACAGAAAAAAGTCGCGTGCATGCCTCACGGGACGTGTAGTGTATTACAACAAGCTCCATCCTTTCCATCCTTCCTATTCCCTTCCTTCCTGTCGTACGCGCCTTCCAAGCAAGTCAGCAATCACGCTCCACAGATACCCGGAGCGAGCCCCACCCTACTTGGTCTTGTTGGTGTCTAGCTTGAAATAGTCGTCGTCAAAGTGGTGGAGACGCACGTAACCATCTTCGGCACCACTGACGTAGCTCTTGCCGTTCGGGGAAAAAGCGATCGTGTTGATCGGTCCGAAATGGCCCTTGACACGCGCAAACTCGGACTGGAAAATCATGTGGAAAAAGCGCGCTTCAAACTTGCCGACGCGGCCCGAGGTCGTCGTCACGCTCATGGCCTCTTGGCCACCGCCCAGCACAACGTGGTCCTTAATGGGCGAGATCGCGGCCGAGTTGACTGGACGGTCCGTCTCGTACGTCTTGAGCACCTTACATGTCTCAACGTCAATGAGCTTGGCCGTATTGTCCTTGGACGCTGTAATCATGAGCGTCTTGTCCTTGTTAAACTGCACACTCATGATCTCGCCCGTGTGGATCTGGTGCGATGCGATCCGCGCGCCCGTCTAGTAGCCGACAAAATAATAAGCGAATTAGATTGCTGTACCCAATTCTTTTTTTGCATTGGCGAAAAAACCCGCACCTTGGGGTCAAAGAGCTTGATCGAGCCGTCGCCACCCGTGCTCATGATCGCCTTGTTCAGCGGCATCCAGTACGTGCCCGTGATGCGGCCTTCGTGGCCGTGGTTCGTGATCGTCAGCACCGGTTCGTCGCGTTCTACACAATGAGAAAGTACGTAAGTCATGGCGTTGCTCGTTCGTCCTTGAAAGCGCTACGGTACGTACGGTCACGCAGATCCTTGGCGAGCTCATAGACAAAGATCGCAGCGGGCTTGTCGGTAAACTTGTCGCAGCACGACACAAAGTACTGGTCGCCTAGGCTAAAGTTGACGCTGCGCGCGGGGCCCGTGTGCCAAAACGTGAAAAGCTCTTTGCCCGTCTTGACGTCCCAGAGACGCACGCTCGAGTCGGCCGCGGCCGAGAGCATAAACTCCGTGTGGTAGGACACGTCCATGGCCCACACCGCGCCCTGGTGGCCCTCAAACGTGCCGAGACGCTCGCCCGAGTCGCTGTACCAGACGCTCGGCACGTGGTCCTTGGCGCACGTGAAGAGGAGATCGCCGTCGCGGTTGTACTTGACCATGGTGATCGAGCGCGAGTGGCCCTTGAGCAGAATCGGACGCATATTGGGCGATAAAGAGGGTCTATGTAGAGACAGCTAGAGAGAGAGAGAGAGAGAGAGCGGCGCGGGCGTTGGCGCGTCGAGGGGGAGATCCGCTCGGTTATTCCGCTTGCCCTGGATGGATTCGTAGCTTTTGACTCGGGCGTCTCCAATCACCAACCACGTGAAAAGGACCCCTGATGCAGCAATGAGTGTGTCGAAAGTTGTTCTAAGAGGGTTAAATGTGACAGGAAGGTCGCAGGAACGGGATATATAACGGTTACGGTTCGAAAATGATGGCGTTCGAAAAACGAAGAGCTCAGCAGAAAAAAATCGGATCGAATTGGACGATGATGCTCGGTCGACGAGTGGCCCGAGCCGCGGCGCTGCGCCACGCGCCTCGCCGCGTCACCTGCAGCCGTCTCCACGGGCTGCGCGGTCTGTCTACTTCGTCTGACGAGCGTGCGTTGATCCAGTTTGTGTCGCTGGACAAGCTCGCTCACCAGAGTAAAGTGCATCTCCAGATCGCGGACGCGGCCCTCGCGACGATCCGCGTTGTTCCGACGCTCCAGCAGGCCGACTTTGCACTGCGAGTCTTTGCGCCTCGTGATGCAGGCGCAAGCGTCGAGCATGCGAATGTCTTTGATGTGGTGGAGGAAGAAGCAGACGACGGCGAGCAAGTTCAGGTCGTGCAGCTCAGCAAACAGACTTTGGCGTTGAACGACGCGGTCGATGTGCAGCTGAACGTGCCGCATCTCGTGGATCTAGACATCAATGTCGTTCACGGCGAGGTCACGATCAGCGACAAGATTGAGGGAAACGTGCGTGTGGCAGTCAGCGACGGCGACATTACGGTCAACAAGGTGCGCGGCGAGCAGATCCAGCTCACGGCAAACCGCGGCCGCGTGACGGTCGCGGCACTCGTGGAGGGCGAAAAGGTCAAGCTAGCGGCCAGCGCGATCACGGTCAAGCGACTCATGTCAGCGTCCACAGAAATCAAGATTGCTAAGAGCGACGAGGATTCGGACCTGGGCGCGATCTACTCGTCGCTCTGCCTCGTCAACTCGCAGTCGACGGGCACGCTGAGCGTTGGCAACATCCATGGGTTCTTGCGCGTCCATGGCGACGAGATGAAAGCCGTGAACGTCCACAGTGTGAATGGTGCGCTCCACATCGAGGACACTGGCCCAGGCTGCACAGTGGACGCCCACTTTGATGCATGGAGTCTCGAGGCTGCCAACAAGATCTTTGTGGGCGGCAATGTGCGCGTGTCGCTGGATCCGTCGGCGCCGATCGAGCTCGAGCTCCATGGAAACAAGATCGAAACGGGCGCGTGCCAGTTTGGTGTCCATGAGCTGGACCAGTTGGATGAGGACTATGCGCTGTTCACTGGCTCGCTCGTGGCCACGTCGGCAGCCGTGCCGTCTAACGCGGGAGCGTCGGGCAAAGTCAACGTTGGCAGCGCCAAGACGGCGGCACTGCGAACGTCGTTTTTCGCGGCCGAGAAAGACTCTTCAGACCAATTGGCGTCCAGCGACATGCACGCAGCGAGCCTGCCTCGCTTGGTCGTCCATGCTTCGAACGGATCGGTCAGCGTTGAGCAGCTTGACTGGATGGGCAAGATCAAGCGCAATCATTTGAAACAGTAGTAGAATGCTTCAACGACGAACGAATGAATGGCCCATAGATTCTTTCTTATGCCGTGATGTCGTTATCACCGGGTTCGTTGTCTGCCGACTCATTTTCTGAGAGAGTTATCGCTTCCGCGGTCTGTGGGTCATGGTCGCCACCTTCGGGTTCGGCACCGTGTCGATTCTCCAGCAGCTTGTAGACAGTGCCAATGAAATCGGCCTGTTTGGCTTTGGTCCAATGCGGTACGACGTCTTGCACGGTTTCCAACAAACGCTTAAGGTTCGCACTGGAACGACGGCGTCGAGACGGCGCACTGCGCGCCGGCAACTGAACCACTACTGCATCGTCTTCCGCATCGCTCTCGCCGGCCATTGCCTCTGGGAACGCGACGCGTCCAGCGAGTCTCTCCATGCGTATGTGGTTGCGCGCATTGTAAACGTCTTGCACTTTGATGGGCTTGTCGGGAAATCGCGCTTCGAGTCGCTCGACAATCACGGCCGGACGGATACCCAAATCGGTCATCTTGAGCACGAGCCGCTTCTGCACATTCGAGAGCCGACGCGCACACGGGTGTGTCACGAGGTCTTGCTTGCTTGCCGCCAGTGGGTGCGTGTGGACATCGTTTTGCACCTTGAGTACCCACGTGGCGTCGGCGAGTCGCCGTCCATACAGCTGAAACGGACAGTTCTGCAGCCGCCGCGACGCCTTGCGTTTGCGCGTGCTGCTAGTCTCCACGACCGCCGCCGCAGGTGCGGTCGCCGTAGTCGTGTCTGCAGATGCTGGTTGTGATGGCGTGCCACCGAGATCGCAGCGCAGCCAGATCTGGCCGCGCGGCACGTTCGACTTGTGGATCACGACGGCGTAACCATGTGAGAGACTGAACTCGGTGACGTACTTGAGCAGCTCGTCGCGACTGGTGAATCGCGTTTGCATCGCCTGTGTAGAACCATCCGACGGGTCGACATTGCTGCTGGATGCTTTCTGTGCGTGGGCGGCCGTCGCGACTGCTATGGGTGCGTCAGGAAGACGCACCGCAGAAATCTGCCTGGTCATTGGTGCCGCCATTTTCCCCCGCACATCGAATTGGTAGAGGTATAGGAAACTGGTGTACCAATTATCTGGTACAGATGTCGTTAAAACGACATACAGTCCGTATCGGGGCTAAGCGCGCACTGAAATTGATCTACCTCCATTAGTTGATGCTTCTATTTTTCAAAATTGATACGAGTGCAGTTGCGGAATGCTGATTACCTTGAACGTTGGATAAATCAGGTGCGCGCTTAGCCCCAAAACAAACTGTAATGGATGAGTCGCTTGCCAGAGCACAATCATAGAGTGATGGTCCCTCATCATCATCAACACTCTCGTTGAGAAAAACGACTGAGCCTGAGAACAGTCATTCATGGATTACGGGAGCTCGCCGTACATAAAGGCAACGTCGGGACCTCGGGCCGACACGTCACGCACGTCCGACCGCAAGAGAACGCGTGGGTGGATGGGAGATCAAATTGTCGCGGACGCATGCGACGTAATCTTGAAGATGTTCCGCAGGTTATGTCGCTTTTTCAAGTTTGCGCTGGACACGTCGCAATGGTTCGTCCAGCGGCGACGACAGTGATCATCAATGCCATGCTCCACCCCACACACGACAATGGTCAGGGAGTCACCGATATACAACCACCGTACGGTAATATTTTGGATATCTAATACACATGATCTGGATTTGTCCATTGCACATGTTTGCGGTAGCTCATGTTGCGGTGCGGTGATTGTGTCTCCGACATGGCGTGATGGCGCACAAGAACACAGAGTCAGAAATAGATCCAGGTCTTGTGACTGAAGACGGCCATTGCCAACGCTCTGCCCAAGAAGAATTCGATTGCCGTACAAAGGCAACCAACCTCAAGAAGGAAGTTTGTTGGAAGGGGTTGGTCGTCAAGAGTTGCGGAGCAGCCTTCATTCGCGGCGGCTGGTGGACAAGAGAGCTTCTCGCTGTGCTCAGACGAGGCCCATGCGGTCTTTCCCTTCTTTCTTCTTTTCTACGTTGGGACATGCTGCTGTGAGTTCTGGTCGTGGTGGCACGTGAGCGACCAATCCACAGTCATATCGTGGGGCTGCAAGCATTTTCCCAGATTAGATTTTGGGCGATGTGGTAAACGTGAAAAGCAGAATCCGATACTGAATGTAAAACGCTGGTTTCGATTTTAGACACACGCAGATAAAGACGTAGAAGTGCAGAGGGAATGCACCCAGGTTTTAGATGCGTCCAGTGGGTGACCCGATCCTTCATGTACCTTGTTGGGTTCCGCCGCTGGCTGCGGAAGGAAGAAAAATGGGAGAATTCTCTCATTCCTATTTTCCAGCTTGTTTGCTTCCTTGAGTTTCTTCCTGAATTATTGTTTCAGCTCTTCGGCGCGAAGTTCCAGATGACGCGCCACCATGTCGCATGGCGTTTGTAGCTTCTTCAACCTTCCACAACGAATGCCAACATTCTCGATCTTATTCAGTATAGCAAGTTCTCCGTATACCCCTTCAGGCTCGTTGGTTACAAAGCCAGGGCAGATCCGGACTTATTACGCAAACTCCAAGGGAAAGCAGCCGAAACCGATCGCTTTCCAGGAACGCAGGCGTCGCATGTTGGGAGTGTTTGGTTTTGTTGGTTTGTGGCGCCCAGCCCAACTCCTCATTTCCCAATTTACTTTTCCGCCGACAACAGCGAACAAACCAACACATCCAACAAAATGGTGCTCTCCACAGATATTGACCTCGCCGGCTCGTCGTCCGAGACGCGCATGCTTCACGCCTCGGCCACGAGCCAAGTCGACGCTGAAGCCAAACGCCGCGCGCTCGCTCAGATGCCCGTGCCGGTCCCTGCGACGGTCGTGCGCACGTACCTGTCCGAGTTTGAAGAAGATTCGCTGCGGCGTCTGCTCACGCGCTTTGCCGGTGACGACGTTGTGAACGGCTGGACCAAGGGCCCGGAATCCAACGGCATTCAGGTCATTCACGGTGCCGTCGAAGGAAACGCCTGGCACACCATGTGCACGACGGGCAAGGTGCGCGTGTCGGCCGAAAAGGCCGCGCGCTTGCTCGTGTCGGCCGAGATGGTGCCCAAGTTTGACGACATGACCAAGGAAGTGCGCATTGTCGAGAAGCTGAGTGACGCGACTGAAGTGCGCGTCGTGTCGTGCAAGTCGGTCATGTTTACGAGTGCGCGGGACTTTGTGGTCGCGACGACTGTGCGACGAGAGGCCAGTGGCCGCGTTCTGATTGCCACGCGATCGGTGGACCATCCCGCGGGCAAGCGCTCCGGCTACACGCGCGCACTGTCGTACATTTCGGGCTATGTCATTACGCCCGACCCGGTCGACCCGAACGTGTGCGTGGTCTCGGTCATTGCGCACATGGACTTGGGAGGCAACATGCCGGCCATGGTCATTAACTACTTGGGTCTGTCGGCGCCCATCAAGCTGGTCGAGAAGATTCGCGAGGTCGCGGTCAAGGCCAAGATCTGAGAACTTCATTTATCCTCCGCAATGCAAAACACACACAAAAGACAATACCACCCACGAAGCCGAACGCTCTCTCCTATCCCCGACACGCTAACGAAAACACACACACAGATGTACAATACACAACCAATTCATTAGCACTTTAAACGCGTGTTCTTTTCTTACGATGCGCAGGAACCAACAGAATGTGGCAATGAAGCCTCCAGCCATCATTTTTTACTGTGTGGGTTCACCAGGGGATGCGGCACTGGCGCCAAGATCGCCCTGGCAATACTACAGTACCGGTGTTACAGTATTGGGATTCAGTTCATGGAGAGAGCCCGTCGAGTCACTCGACGAACGCCCAGCTCTTGGCTTCGTCGCCCTTGTCGGACTTGAGATAGCGAACCGAATGCGGGCGCTCGTTGAGCCAGGCGCGGCACAACTCCTGGGCGAGGCTGCTTCCATTCGACGACAGAGGCAAATGATCCGGTTGGTATCCAATGCAGCCATGTTGATGTTGGAAAATTTCCGACTTGTGGAGCATAATCGATGTGGTGTGTGATCCATGGAAATGGCACCTTACATACTGTACAGAATTTCCCCCAGGACTGTACGACACCATACGCGCATGTCGCATTTAGGTCGCCCCTATGATCATTGCAGGTTTCGGCCGCAACCCAACGTCAATGCGACCGACCTCTCCATTTCCGATCTGTACATCATCACCATCATCACAGGCACCTCCAGCAACATGACAACACAGAGTCGTTCACTCGAAAGCATGTCCATTAATACATGTATTTCTATCTAAGTGGTGCCGGAAATGCATTACGACCGTCCAGTTCAAACCATCTTGCTGTTGTGTGTGTGTATTGTATTATACCAATCCCTTTTCCACTTTCGTCCAGTCACTTCCTGGATAACAGACTCCAATATTTATGTATTGTAGCAGGTTATTATATTTAAATGTTTATTGAAGTGCTTCCAAGAATTATATTCAGAATCGGCTCTTACAGGTATATCAAAATAGTGAGTGCTGAACGGCAGAGGGTTTTCGCCGCTGGGTGGGTTCAAGCCACCATCATTCTCACAGCCAAAGTGAGCCTTTCGCTCTGTCTGTCCATTTTTCCTTCAATTTTTGGCAGAGATCTGGCTTCTTGGGGCATGCTCTATTAGTCAGTGTGGGGTCATCTCCCACTGATACAACCCCGCGTTGGACACTGTTTCAGCCGCGCTGTACAGACACAATCAAACCAGCGAGTGACTCCTGCGATCAGCGACCTTCGTTTCCCTTTCTCCATTTCTCCACTTCTCTTCATTCCCCACCTTGCCGCTTCGTGCTCGCATCCTTCTTCCGCTCCTCACTGTCTTCTTCTCGAAATCGCCATGGTCGCCTCCATCGAAACCTTGGACCTCGCGACGACCCACGTCGCGACCGCCGGCGACTCGCTCGACAACGCCGCCGCGGCCAAGCAGCGCGCGCTCGAGTGCGCAGTCGTGCCCGTGCCCATGTCGCTCGTCCGCGCCGATCTTGCGGCCTTCCAAGACGACTGCCTGCGCCGCCTGCTCACGCGGTACAGCGGCGCCGACATTATCGGCGGCTGGAGCAAGGGCCCCGAGTCGCAGGGCGTGCGCGTGGTGTACGGCAACATCGAGGGCAACGCGTGGCACTCGCTGTGCACGACCGCGACCATGCCCTTTGGCGTTGACAAGGCGCTGCGCGTGTTGACGGACGAGGCGCTGCTGCTCCAGTTTGACGACATGACCAAGAGCGCCACGATCGTCGAAGAGCTCAGCGACGAGACCAAGATCCGCGTCGTGTCGTGCAAGCCCGTGCTGTTCACGTCGCCGCGCGACTTTGTCACGGCCACGACCGTGCGGCGAGAAGCGACCACGGGCCGCGTGCTCATTGCGACGCGGTCTGTGGACCATCCAGCGGGCGACCGCGAAGGATACGTGCGCGCACTTTCCCACATTTCGGGGTACGTGCTCACGCCACACGCTAGCGACGCGAATGTCTGCGAGCTGTCGCTGATCGCCCACATGGACATTGGCGGTAACATGCCCGCGCGCGTGCTCAAGTTCTTGGGACTGTCGGCCCCCATCAAGATCGTCCAAAAGTTCCGAGAGGTCGCGATCGCCGCGAACGTGTAGATTAGAAAAGACTTGATTCTAACCACCCAAACATGTAGAAGATACCAAACGAGACGAGAAACAAACAGTCCATTACCCGCACCTTGAGCCTAGGGACCAATTAACGACAGCTTTGTGTAGGAGTGGAAAAGGAAAATCGTTAGGGAATCCGCTGCTGGATGACCTAGTGGTCGGCCGTGGCCAAAACGACCTCGCGGATCTTTTCAAAGAGCTTGATGGGCGCCGAGAGCCCCAGGTACCGCACAACAAACGCCGGCATGTTCCCGCCCAGATCCATGTGGGCATTGAGCGACAGTTCACACACAGTAGGGTCGTGCGGGTCCGGCGTGATCACGTACCCTGAAATGTACGACAGCGCACGCACGTACCCGTCGCGGTGGCCCACTGGGTGGTCCACCGACCGCGTCGCAATCACAATGCGACCGCTGGGCTCACGACGCACGGTCGTTGTCACACAGAAATCGCGCGGCGACGTGATCAAGACGGCCTTGCACGACACTAGGCGCACGTCCGTCTCCTTGCTGAGCTTTTCGATCACTTGAACGTCCTTGGTCATGTCGTCGTATGTTGGCACCATCGCGGCCGACATGAGTACGCGCGCGGCCGTGTCGGCGCCCACAAAGAGCGTGCCAGTCGTACGCAGCGACCGCCACGACGTGCCGTCCACGCGGCCGTGGACGACCTGGATGCCGTTGGACGCGGGGCCGGTGGTCCAGCCGTCGACGAGGTCGGCGCCGGCCGCACGCGTGAGGAGCCGTTCGACGCAGTCGTCTTCGTACATGCTCAAGTAGGAACGCACGACCGGCATGGGCACGGGCACTGACTGGTTGTGGACTTCATGGCGCGTCGCCTTGGTACTCTCGGCAGGGGTGGCGTAGACCGTTTGGGTGTCGCCGTCTTGGACGACCGTAACTTGCGTGTCGTTCGAGAGCACCATGGTTTGGTGTTGGAAATCTGGAGAGGCTTGGGAGAAAGTTGGAAAGCTGGAAAGTGACGTGATGGATCTCAACCGACTTGCGCGATGAAAGGAAGGGGGACAAGGATTGCGACACGGCGGGAATGAGTGATGACGGAGGACCGACGCGTCCCACACGCGTCGTCAACTTCGACGACATCATTCTTCCCAAGCCGACTTATTCTGTCGGTCTCAATAGTTGACAGTGGAAGTGTCTCACCGTGAGCAGCATCTTGCCGAGACCTATCACGTTGACACGCATGGGTCCACGCGCGGGTAATCGAATTCTCCATCCTTGTTAAGAATCACGGTTGTATATGGAGCCCAATTGCGTTGGTAGGTAGGTCCGTGCCTGTCACAGCACCCAGCTAGAAAGTGCAGACTACATTGACGTCTGCCACTTGGGCCGCAAGTGGTCATTCACTGACCGCACAAGTGTCGCGTGGGCGTGGACCGAGTTGCCACGCCCGCCGTGCATGTTCTCGTCCAGCGTGAAGCACATGAGCAGCACATTAATGGTCGTCTCATAGATCTGTAGGTGAAAAAAAGGAGTGAGAAACCCTCCACATAGAGACCCATGTCACACCTCCTCAGTGATCGTACCGTCATAAAGGCATGGGCAGCGCCATACGAAAAGAGCGCAATCGCAACAAGCGGCAGCACTGGTGACGACACGCTGTCGACGAGAAACCACCCGATAAAGCACGTCGTAAAGCACACAATGAGCTTGCCCAGCAGAACGGACGCGTAGCCAATCTGGCCCAACGCGCCCACACGCAGCAAGTTGGACGAAATCAGTACATGCGCGAGCTGTCGACAGTAGACGCGGTCGTCAGGTAAAGTGGTTCCTTAATAATAGAGAGACCATGGATGCAGAGCGCGTACCTTGGCCGATGGATAGAAATTCGTGCCCTGGATCGACGTAATGTAGCACGCTTCCTTCGACACAAACTTGAGGCAGTAGTTAAAGCACCAGATGCAGCACTACAAGAACAAAACGACCCGTGCGTTAGTCGTAACCACTCCCACAGCAGAGAGCCTTCAGTGACATGACGCACACAGCAGCAGCGCGCGAGCGTCGTCGTGACCACGTTGCTGTCGTACTCGTTCTTGTCTTCGAGGTACGCAAAGAACGCACGCACATAACTGATCGGCGTGACCACAGCGGCACTCAGTGCGAGCGTGCCCAAGTGGAAGCGAAACGACGAGCGAAACGCGTACGAGACGGGACTGCGGCCTCCGCCAAACGGCAGCGTCTTGAGCCCCGTGACCTTGTCATCGGGTGCAAAGTACCACATGGCCGTGGCCGTCGCGGTAATCATTTCGCCAATCGACAAGATCCACATCGCTGTCCAGTAGACGCCCCAGACGTGGTAAAAGAAAAACCATCGCAAGTGGTAATTGATCTCGAACGACTCGGTCTCAATCTGGATCGACGACGGCGCCGCGGCCGCGACTGTTGCGACACGCATGGTTGTCGCGCCAGCACCAAAGATGCAAATCGTCACGAGAATCGCCCACCAAAACAGCAGCAAAAGCATCGCAAACGAAATGAACGGCACGACCAAGAGCCGCTTGAGCTGGTGGAGCGCCTTGGACGCGTGCGTGATAAACGTGCCGGCGAGCAGGAGCCGCGGCAGCATGTTGAACGCGAGCAGCAAAAACAGCACAGCGCTGCAGCACACAATCACGGCCGTAATCTGGATCGAGCTCTTCATGGCCGGGTCATTGGGAAACGACAGCGGATCGGCCGAGGCCTGCAAGAGCCGGTAGCTCGCGTACGCCAAAATGCCTTCAATGCCGACCGTCGATAAAAAGACAGTAAAGCACCCGCAGTAGCGCAGAAACACGAGATAGAGCGACGCCGTGCCCAGTGCAATGAGGCACGAGATCAGCATTGACCGCCAACACTATAAATTGAAGCATTCGTCCGTGAGTCTATGCAGGATCATCACAAGCGACCATGCTGGGAACGTACATCGCCAAGCGCACCCACAAAGCGGCCAACCGTGTCTTGCAGCTGCGAGATCAAGACGTTTTCCGTTGCGACTATATGCAAATCAACCAGGTCAGACAAAGAGGAGAAAGTCTTCGGCTGCATAGCATGGTATAGTATGCGTACCATTGGCGGGGGCACACACGTAGGTCCACGCGTGGGTCGCATACGTCTTGAATTTGACCTCTTCCAGCACACGCGTATTGTTCCCATCGAGCTTGCCCGTGGCCAGTGGCAGCTGCACCGTGAGCTCGTCGCCGTCCTTGTCGGGGCACGCGTCAATGCAAAACCCAAAGTCTGGGTTCTTGCGAAAGTCGGGAAAGTACACAAACTGCGCACTGCCGCACGAATGGCCCTGGAAATCCACACCGTCCTTAATGTACTTGGCAAAGTCCGTATTGCTTTCGCGCGTGAACGCATACGTCGCGAGCACGAGCATGCCGAGCCAGTACCCAGCAAAGAGCACGAGTGCCCAAAAGTCGGTGCAGTTGCGTTTGGCCTTGGGGCCACCGCGGAATTCGCGGCGCAGCGCGTCGGCCGATCCCGTACTGGGCGAGATCGCCGACGATGTGCGTCCTGCGCTGTGCACGAGCGGCTCGCGCTCGTCGAGCTCATCGAGACCGTCGGTCAGAATGCGTCGGCTGAGGTTCGGAAAGCCATGGTCGCGTCGCAGGCTATCGTCTTCGCCGTCGCTGTCGTCGTCAATGCGCATGGCTGAGTGGCGATGGGTCGGTGGTGGCGGGTGGTGGTAGTCGCCGCCGCGCGGCGCCTGCTCGGGCGGACTCGCGCCCCCACCCGAGGTGCGGCTGCTCCATGAAGAGGACGACGAGGCCGCCGACGGCGCGGCCGACGAGCGCGCCGAGTTCGACCGTGCGCCGCCCGTCATGCTGTGTCTTTGTGTGGTGGTGGTAATGAGGGGAAAAGGAAGGTTATCGACTGGCGGCAGGTGCGGCGTCCGTTCTGTTTTTCTTTATTCGAGTCCGCGTCCAGTATCCGATACTGTACCGTGGTATCTTCCAGCGACTGAGTGTTCATGCTGACGATAGATGGCGTGCGACCTTTTTTTCCGCGTTCACGGATCTCTTCACGAAAGTCTCCCGAAACGCCCCCAAAGTCAGTCCGTACAGTACTGTGAAGGACAGAATAAACGGAGAAAGAAGGGACGGAAGTTCAGACTTCAACACCACAGCCCGAGCCAAAACAAGGTGAGACTGGGCGAAGAGCTCCACAGTAAAATGGGTTGATGGAGGGGAGGGCCTCTCGCCTTTCACAGCATTCCGATATTTTGTTTTGTAATCACTTGCCCTTTTTGGCTTTGCTGGACTTTCCTGCGGTGGCTTTGGTCTTGCTCGAGCCGTTGGCTTTAAGCTTCTTGGGTTTGGGTACCGGAGATGGCGCGTCTCCTTGCATGCTCGTATCGTCGTGGCTCTCGTCGTCGGCCGACGCCTTGCGTTTCTTGACGCTGAGTCGCTTGACGGCCTCGCGAATGTGTTCATCAGCTTCGTTCTCCTCGTCGTCTTCGTCCTGCGGGTAAAACTCGGCCATGTCGTCTTCAACGTCGCTGTCGCCGTCCTGCGCTTCGTCGTCCTCGTCTTCCATATCGTCGTCGTCGCTGTCGTCGTCGTCATCGCCCTTCTTTTTCTGCTTGCGCGGCGGCTTGCCCTCCTCTTCGGCTTCCAGGTCCGAGTAAATGAGCTGCTGATTCTCCAACTCAAACGCGTTGGCATTAAACACACCGGCGTCGGCATCGTCGGCGTCCTGTCGCGTGAATGTCACGTGCTTTTTCAGTCGCTGAAACTTTTTCCCGTTCACGTGCTTCTCGACTTCGGCCGGGATGCGGTTCAAGATCGTGTCCGTGACGTTGCAGTACAAACACTTTGGCTTTCGTCGATGCTCGACAATGTACGGCTCGAACTTGGAGTAGTCGTAGCAGTACCATTCCTTGGCCTTGACGAACTTCTTGCCCTTCAAGTGGGTCTCGATCGCGTCTTTCCGCGGCAGCATCTCGTGCTGCGTGAGATCGCAGCGAATGCGCACACGCTTCTGGTCGCCGGCGCCCGTCTCCACGAGCTGCAAGTACTCGTGCTGCTGCAGCAGCGCCTTCATGTCCGCGTCCACTTGCGCCATGTCTCTATCGATGCTCGTCACGGTCTCCTGCGTTGAATCCGTTGGCGCGTCTTTGGTCTTGATTGACTTCCGCCAACCATCAAATCTAACCCAACCATACCCAGCTTTCCAGGTTCCAAGTTCCAGGTTCAAATTCTAGTCCAGGGAAAACGGTTTTAGAAGAGGTAAGTACCATCACTCTGTGTGGAACATTTTCGACCAATGAGCATAGCTTGCTTTTGAATTCGCGCGGGCAAAAGGTCGCCTTGGGCGGAAAAAAAACGGAAACTGGCGCGGATGAATATGGGAGGATTTGACGGGTCGTTTCATGATCAGAACAAGAGCGGTCTCCGCCTCATGTTGGTTTCCCAGCGTTTTGGATACCAGTCTCAAATTATGGGCGCCGCTACGGACGCGGATCGGTTGGGGCGGGCGTTTTCGCTGTTTTTAGACCGCTAACAGTCCAATATTTGAGAGAAAGCAGCCCACGCATCCATCGCCCCATTCCATTGAAAGTGTCTCGTGACCTGTGCACACAGTGTACTCGAAAGTGATACAGACGCGATCTTTTGGGCGACTCATAGCCGCACGCACGTGGCGTTGGGGACCCTGCGCCAAAGGGAAGCGTCGCAAGCATTAGCACGGCGCGCGTGTTCGTCTCGGCCGACATGGCGCCACCGACCGGAGGTGGCGAAGCCCAGGAGGCGCCACCCGCTGGGAGCAACGGCGTGGCGCCGCGACTTGCCTATATTAACGACTCCGTGAAAAACCAAGAGCTCATCACGACGCATCGGTATACCGAGAACGTCATCGTCACATCCAAGTACACAGTACTCAGGTGGGTAGTCTATGGGCATACTGATTAATGCGCGTACCAGTTACTGTGCATACGCTTTGCTCACCGTGTCCGTGTTTTTTCGTTGTTAGCTTCCTGCCAAAGACTATCTTCGAGTTCTTTCGGGTCGTGGCGAACGTCTACTTTTTGCTAATCTCGCTACTCCAGGTAGGGGAGAAATGATTCTAACCGTCGGTCCAGCAGACTCACGGATGTGGGAACTATGTAGCTTGCGACACCATGGTCACCGACCAACAAGTTTACGACAGCGGGGCCGCTCGTGTTTGTGCTGTTTGTGACGATGATCAAGCAAGGCAGCGAAGACCTCAAGCGCCACGCCGCTGATGAGAAGCAAAACAATCGCACCTGCACGGTGCGTAGCGGTTGTATGGCCGTATTGCCACACGTGTGAAGGCTTACTGACCTGCCTGTGTGCCGTTTAGATCGTGAACGAGCAAGGCCAAATCGAAACTGTGACCTGGAAGAGCCTCAAGGTCGGTCAAGTGCTTCTGGTCCGCAATCAAGACGAGCTACCCGCTGATATCATCATTTTGGCCACGTCCGAGGAAGAAGGACGGTGCTTCATCGAGACGAGCAATCTCGATGGTGAAACAAACCTCAAGCGGCGAACAGCAGTCAAGCAAACTGCTCAATTTGTCGGGTACAGGGCCTTGAACGCAGAACCGATCGAAGAAAGCACGGTTTGTTCCGGTGCATTGAACATTCACGGTCGCTTAGAGTATGAGCAGCCCAACAACCAGCTCTACAACTTCACAGGTCGCGTGCTGCTCGATACGGACGGGTCGACGACGGCGCTGGGACCAGAAAACATCATGCTCCGTGGGTGTGGGCTCCGTAGTTGCGCGTTCGTCGTGGGTTTTGTCATCTTTACGGGGGCGGAAACGAAACTGCTACAGAACTCTCGGTCGGCTCCGTCCAAGCAGAGCAAGTTGTACCAGACTGCGAACCGGTGTATGCTGCTCATCTTTACGACGATGTTCACGCTGTGCCTCATCAGTGCTATCGTCGCCGTGAGTTGGAGCAAGACAAACAGTGAGCGTGTGTGGTACCTCCCGTTTGTCAAAACCAACGGCATTGGTGACTTCATCGTCAACTTCTTCACGTTCCTGATCCTGTACAACAACCTCGTGCCCATTTCACTGTACGTGTCGCTGGACATTATCAAGGTGATTCAAGCGCGCAACATCACGTTGGACGATGAGATGATGGACGACGGCTTCCGCGCGATCTCCAGGACCTCGGATCTCAATGAAGAGCTCGGTCAGATCGAGTACGTGTTTAGCGACAAGACGGGCACACTGACCCGAAACATTATGGAGTTTCGGAAATGCTCGATCGGTGGCGTGGCGTACGGGTATGGCACAACGGAAATTGGTCGTGCAGTGGCGGCGATGCAGTCGCATGGCGTCGAAGAAACGGACGGAGTGTCCATGTCAAAAAGCTTGACAAACATTGCTGGCGATCCCGATGCTGCACAAGTCCATCGGGATCCCTTGATCAACTTTGACGATCCGAGGTTGCTACAGCATCTTGCCAGTGACGGGAAGCAGGCAAGTCTGATCCGAGAATTCCTGACCCTTCTCTCGATCTGCCACACGGTCATTCCGGAAGTTGATCGGAAGACCGGAGTTGTGACGTACCGCGCGTCGTCTCCCGACGAGGAAGCGCTCGTGAAGGCGGCAAAATGCCTTGGCTACAATTTCACCGAGCCAGCACCGGTCACCAAGGTGGAGGTATCGAAGAAGAACCTCATCACGGGCAAAAACGAGTCGCCACCGCTCACGAAATCGTACACTGTGCTCAACGTCAACGAGTTCAACTCGACCAGGAAGCGCATGTCAATCGTGTGCGTGAACGAGAAGGGCGAGTACTTGCTCTACTGTAAAGGCGCCGATAATTTGATGTTACCTCGCTCCAAGGCCGACGCGTTCACGGGGGCCGTGAACGACCACCTCAAGACGTTCGCTGGCGAAGGTCTTAGGACGCTTGTGCTCGGTCGCCGGATTCTATCGGCAGAGGAGTATGCTACTTACAATGCCCAGTACCAGGATGCAGCGACGTCGCTGCAGAACCGAGAAGAAAAGCTTGATGCCGCCGCGGAAGCCATCGAGAAAGACATGGAATTGGTTGGCGTCACGGCTATTGAAGACAAGCTGCAGGAAGGTGTCCCACAAGCCATTTATGACCTCGCCAAAGCGGGCATCAAGATTTGGGTGCTCACTGGTGACCGTGAAGAAACCGCCATCAACATTGGTCATGCCTGCAGACTCATTAACGACAAGATGAAGCTCCTCTATGTCAACCAGGAAAACATTGGTGAATTGGAGCGGCAGCTCGACGAGCTGCACGGGTCGCCCGGTCTCCATCAGCTCATCAAAGAGAAGCGAGTCGCCGACGAACTCGCGATGGTGTGTGACGGGAAAGCTCTCATCCACATTTTCCCCTCGAAAGATGCAATCGCTCATATGGGACCCGAGGAAGATGCTCGACGCCGAGTGCTTGCCGCGAAACTGCTTGATGTAGCAAGTGTGTGCAAGGCTCTGATCGCGTGCCGGGTGAGCCCATCGCAGAAGGCCGACATTGTGAACCTCGTGCGCAAGGGAATCCCTTCGAAACCAATCACGCTGGCGATTGGCGATGGCGCCAACGATGTGAGCATGATCCAAACCGCCCACGTCGGTGTCGGTATCTGTGGGAAAGAGGGCGTCCAAGCTGTGAATGCCAGTGACTACGCGATCGCGCAATTCCGCTTTTTGAAGCGGCTCGTGTTGGTGCATGGTCGGTCCAACTACAAGCGCATCTGCAAGGTCATTCGGTACTCGTTCTACAAGAACATTGCGCTTGTCATCAGCCTGTTCTTGTTCAACTTTTTCAACGGCCAGTCTGGTGCGCCGCTGTTTGAAAGTTTCGTCATGGCCGGTTGGAACTTCTTTTTGGCGACGCCGATCATCGTGATTGGCGTGTACGACCAAGACATTCCCGATGCGATCGTGCTGCGATTCCCCAAGCTCTACTGCTCCGGTCAGCGAGACAGCGATCTGAACTTGAAGATCTTTGCGCAGACCATTCTCAACTCGGTCCTGCACGCGCTCATTTGCTTTTGGGTGTGCTTCCTGTGCTACAACAAGACGTTCGGGCTGTATCTCGGCGGCACGATCTTTTACACGGCGCTGCTCACGACCATGAAGCTCAAGGTCATCACGTTGACGCTCAGCTGGAACAAGTACCACTTTTGGCTGCTCGCGTTCAGCATGGCGCTCTACTTTTTCTTCCTCGCCGTGTACCCCAACATGACGTTCATGAGCTACGACATGTTTAACGTACCCGCCATGATGTACAAGGAGCCGCTCTACTGGAACATGTTTTTCATGATGCCGATCGCGGCGTTGCTGACCGACTTTACGCTCACGATGATCCAGCAGCAGTTTTTCCCGTCGTGCGAAGACATTCTCCGTGAAAAGTACGCGACGCGACCGGCCGGCAAGCCCGGCGCGAGCCCCGATATGATTTTGCCAGACCTCACGCGGCAGCCGACGAGTATGCCTCGCCCGCTCGGCGACATTGTGCTTCCGGAGCAATCTACTGTGCAGCCAACGGCCAGTCACGAAACTGGTGGTGACCAGAGTACGTCGTTGTTTATTTATGCACAGGTGGGGGAGGCTGTTTGAGTGAATGACCTATGCCGTGTGCTTTGTTTCCTTCACATAGACAACGGGTTTGCGTTCAACGGCGCCGAGAAGCGCGCGAGCAGCGGCAACGCCAACACGGACGAGATCGTCACGATGCGCGTGCTGAGTTTCAACCCGATGAACCGAACCGCCGCGATAGGAAGCACGGTGCAGATGACGCCGACGAGGTCGTTGCCAGAGTAGCAAGCCCGCCGCCTTGCTTCGATCATGACTCTATCCCCCCCCCCACATTTCCCCCATTTCCACCACTGCAAAATACGTGTTTTTTTCATCTTCCGCATACGCCATTTGGTTTATTGTATGTGCGGTAGTCTCCTTTTCCTACCACCACGCCACTGTTTTCCTACGGTGCCTGATGATCGGCCACTTACGCTTACGCAAACAAGCGCTCGTCGTCGACCGCGGGCGCCGTGCTCGGCTCGGAGCGCGTGACTTGCACAATGTACGGCGACTGGCGGTGCGGCTGGTGGGCCGGCTTGCCCTTGAGCCCCATGCGTTCAAAGAGCATCTTGTCTTGGTCAAACGCTGGGTTCTGGGTCGTGAGCAGCTTGTCACCATTAAAGATCGAGTTGGCGCCCGCCATAAAGAGCAGCCCCTGCTCGGCCTCGGTGAACGACATGCGCCCGGCGCTGAGCCGCACCATGGTCTTGGGCATGAGAATACGCGCGGTCGCGATCGCGCGCGCCATGTCAAAGGCCGTGATCGGCGTGAGGTCTTCTTCGCCGAGCGGCGTGCCGGCGACTGCGACCAGCGCGTTCACGGGCACCGACTCGGGGTGCTGCTCCATGGTCGCGAGCGTGTGGAGCAGCGCGACGCGGTCGTGCTCTTGCTCGCCGACGCCCAAGATGCCGCCGCAGCACACCTTGATCCCGGCCTTGCGCACATTGTCAATGGTCTGCAAGCGGTCGTCGTACGTGCGCGTCGTAATGATCTTGGCATAGTGCTCGCGGCTCGTGTCCAAGTTGTGGTTGTACGCCGTGAGCCCGGCGTCCTTGAGCTGCACGGCCTGGTCCTCGGTCAGCATACCAAGCGTGCAGCACACTTCCATTTCCATGGCGTTGATTTCCTTCACCATGGTCAAAATGTGCTTGAACGCATTCTTCTTGCCGACTTCGCGCCACGCCGAGCCCATGCAAAAGCGCGTGCTACCCGCGGCCTTGGCACGGCGCGCCATTTCCAATACTTCATCGACCTTTTTCGTGGGCTCGGGCTTGACAAACGTTTGGTGGTGGACCGACTGCGAGCAGTACTTGCAGTCCTCAGTGCAGCCGCCCGTCTTGATTGACAGCAGCGTGCACTGCTGCACCTCGCGCGGATCAAAGTGGATGCGGTGCACAGTCGCGGCCTTGTACACGAGCTCGAGCAATGGCTGGTCGAAAATGGCCTTGACTTCGTCGTACGTCCAGTCCGTGCGCAAGTCGCCCGAGATGCCGGGCACGGTCAGCGTCGCACTGCTGCTGGTAGAGGTGGCAGCGGCCGTGGACTGGAACCGTGTCGCCGTGGC
>JAADVC010000375.1:0-22705 GCA_023334575.1 Pythium volutum
ACGATGCACGCGCAGTGGGACTTTCTCAAGCCCTACTTTGTACGTGTCGCCAAGCGCTGCTCGTTCAGCGACCCGGACCGCGACGATACGCACGCTGTGCGGATCGGGCGCGAGGTGCGCGACTGGTGGATCGATGTACAGTTCGAGAGCCGCGAGCTGGACGTGCGAACGGACATGTCGCTGACGATGCGCGCCAACCGGTACCGCGACATTGGCGAGTCGCTGCGTATCATGGCCGTACTAGAACTTGTTGACTATCGCTCGTGGCTCGGCGAATTTATCCGTGGCGCGCAGTATCAAGTACCCTCATTTGTGGAGCTGCGCGTGTGTGAGCCGCTGCCGCGTCACTTTGCGATCACGTTTCGCTCGGATCTCGCGCCAGCGTGTTATCAGTGGCGATTACTTCGCCACGCGCTGTCGCCCGAATATGACCGTCAAGAGTTCAAGCGTGGCATGGTGCAGATCATCTGGATGGCCGCCTCTACTCTCAAACGAAACGCACCCGTCAACTGGCGCGCCAAGCTCCTGGATCCGATCTCGATCAAGCTCGTGATTCGGCCAAGAAAACCTACTGTCCTGGCCGACCAGGTCCGCATTCTTCAAGGCGTCACCACGACTGTACTCAAGGTCTACGAGATCGAAACCGCGTGGCGAGCCGCACGTGTCGGCAGTGAGACGCGTGCACGGCCCGCGTTTCACGTCGAAAGCGTTGACGTCAGTCTGCGCGCGTTCGAGTTTCACCCCAACCTGCATCGAACTCTACAGCAGCTCGTTGAGACGGGCATTCAGATCACGTCGCTGGTATTACCCAGCTCCATGTCAGCCAAAATGGATGAGGTCAATTTGCTTTCGACCGCGCTCGGCCATCGCTCGCTGCCCAGAACGAGTCGCGCGCTCGCAAAGCTCGATCGTCTCGTCGTGCCCAAGGCCTACATGACAGAGCTACTCATGGTACCGCTTCTGTCGGCCGTCGCGTCGACGCCCGTTTAAAGTGGATCCGCATCGAGTCACCGATCGTCCCGTACGCCAGTGACGCGCTGCTGTTAGATCGAACGGAGCGTGCACCGACGACCCGCAGCGACTATGCGATCCAGTTGCGTCTGTGGAAATGGCTCGTGTACGCGTCTTTAGCGACACCGTTAGCAACTCGATCGAGACGCTCGAGCTCAGTGGGTTCGAAAATCTAATGAGCGGCAGACTGCTCGACATTGCCAAAGAGATTCCGCGTGGACGAGACTCACTAGTCCACTTGTGGAACTCCATGACGCACGCGAGCGTGTGGGGTTTCCAATCCGCCCAGCACGTGGTGCCAACGCCTCGCCTGCTTGTGACGATTGCACGGAATGCGTCAATTGCTGTGCGATAGTCATGTCGGCGTTCCCGTTTTCGGCTGTGGTAGTCCATGATGACCCACGCAAAAAGCACGTGGACGTCCTGGTCCCGGGACTCGGGTTCTGTGTGGTGCTGCGAATGCGCATCGCGCGCGTCGCTTCGGGTGTACCACGCGTTGTCGCGTCATGCCCGCTCAAGTGTCTCATCATGGGCGACAAGTCACCCTCGGGGTCGCTACCAATTGTGGCGTTTGCGGTGGAGCTTCTAGAGTTTGTTGGTCCAACACTTACGGCGCTGGCGCTTGACACACACAACCTCAGCGAAGCAAACGTCCGAGAAGCCTTACGATTGTGTCCAAACCTCGAGAGCCTGCGACTTCGTGGCGTGGCACTGCAGTCCATGGCGGTGCTTACTGCAGTGTACGAGCAGGCGACATGCCGCTTGGCGTCGCTCGACGTGCGTGAAATTCGGGAACTATCTTTCCCGTCGCTTGAACAACTCTTGGTGCGGCTTGCCCAGCGTTCCCCGGTCGATCCGCTGGTCAAGACATTGCGGCGGCTGCGCGTCTGGCATGACTGGAGCCGCTCCTACAGCACGGTGGTGGATGCCCTCGTAAAGCTCATGCTCGTCCACAACGACAGACTGACGCATTTCCATTTGTACGGGCCGCGACAACGATTCGGCAACGCAGACGTGGGGTGGTACCTGTATCAATTTGCACAGGCGTTGGCGCAACTACCACGCGGCAATTGGAAGGACAATGCATTCAGAGAAAAGATCGTGCCCACCTATCCACTTCCGGTCGCGGCGCGCGTCGCTCTGCTCAGCGTGATTCATCAGCACAGCACCGTGCTGCCGACCGAGCTCACTCAGCACATTTTGGAGTTTGGTGCCGGGACGTGGCGTCGCGTCCACTTTACGGTGAACCAGGAAACGACGGCCTCTCGTACTGGGTAAGACGACGACCCGCGTAGGGCAGCAAACACATCAGACCTCATGCGGGCATTCCGGCGAAATGAAGGCTGCTTTGCAGTACTAGCATCTATGCCGGTACATCTACGGGCTCGATTCAACTGAGCCCAACGCTCCCGAATTGTTTACACCGAATTAGTACGTTCAACTCCAACATGGCTACATACATCGAACAATGGCTACACTTCCACGGGCCATCCGATCTGTAATTAAGGGCAACCATACTAAGCAGCACAGGGCGGGATTCGACCTTTCGTGCCTATATTGATCTACTGTGCCTCGCGCAGAACCGACTCTCGCAGCCCAGCTTGTGGTACTTTTTCATCGCACTTTACGGTGGACTCGGAAACGACGACCAGTGATATGTTGTGAGACGACCAAAGGGTGGTTTTGTGCGTCGGACTCAAAATTCCCGTCAACAGTGTTCGATCTAGCACGCAGACGAGAGCCTTCGTAAGAGCTCATGCGGACAATTGAGTCGAATTGGAGATGCGAGTGGGTATCAAGAGAAATTTTATCAAGTCTGCTTGCGTCAACGCCAAGATGGCTACGATTGACCACGTCGCGACGCCCCCCAACGGATCTCTGAACTGCAGTTCGGGTAGTACCGTGCTCTTTTTTCTCTCCGCGCGTCACACGTGAAGCGAGAGTCGAAACTGACTCTCCCAGCTCAAATGTCGCTCGCTACCCATCCATCCATCCAGACTTCTCCAAGTACTCGTTCCATCCCACAAATAGACACAGTGCCTCTGAGCGTCTGGACGATCGATGGTTTGGATTGTCTTGGAGACGACGCCTTCAAGAGACCAAAGCTGATTGATTGTGCCAGAAACCCAGTCGATTGCAGAAAGTCAGAAACTGTAAATGGACACATCACCCCGGTAGAGTGACCTACACAATTCCGAGCAACCGGTCATTTCGCAATTCTTTCCGCCCAACAAACCCCCAAGAACATGGCCTACCGTAAGCTACAGTGTATGGTGTGTGACGACAGACGCTACCGCTGGGCGCTTGACCAAGTGCTGGGGTCCCTCCACGTCGAAGACGTCAAGCAGTTGGTCCTCGCGGCGTTTGAGAGTGGAGACCACGACTTTATGCGGTTGGCGGATCGACTGATGGACGGCGACGCCGAATTCCCCAACCTTTGCGGTCGTGAGTTGCTCAATAAAGCGGCCACACTCGGGTGTTGGCAAGCGGCAGAGGTCTTGAGTCAGCGAATTCAGCGAATGGAGCACTATCCGAGCGACTGGAGCAAGACGAGTGCTGCCGCGATTCCACGCGAGGACAGTGCGTTCCGGCGCACAATGGTCGCCATCAGCCAGTCGAGCCATTCGTTTTGTTTACAAGTCGTGTCTGCCGTTGCTGCACGGGGCGATTTGTCGGCGGTACAATGCCTGGTACGTGCATCGCAGGACGTACGGTCCCGGCTCGTCGATTTCGATGCGTTTAAAGGTGCTGTCAAGGCATTCCAGGCTGCGGCCGAGGCGCGCCAGCTCCACGTGTGCGACTGGCTCGCCAAGAACGTAGTGGCGCTCAACTGCATCTTGTCACTGGACGACGACCTCCAGGCAGTTTGCTGTGTCGTGGGAAGACGCCACCAGCCGCCACGAAAGCGGCGTCCCCGCTCCCTGTGTGCGACGGCAAAGTACGGCTTCCACGACGCGGTCGATGGCCGCTTTAGTGACGTTTGTGCGAACCCGCTTTGTGCACTTGTGGGTCAACTCGCGCACCACGGCGACGTCGACACGCTGGAGAGACTGTCGGCTCGTGTAGGCCACACTAGTTGGGATGTGGACTGCCTCGCCGAGTGTGCTGTGGTGCAGGGCCACGTGCCGGTACTGAAGTGGATGTATCGCACGTTTCAACGGGAGTATTGGCCCACGCTCAATTGTCTGCTGAAGTGTGCTGCCCAATATGAAAGCTCGAGATGTTGCAGTGGCTCTGGGAAAGACAAGACGTGGACAGCAATGTTCCTGTGCTCAAAGTCGCTGCATGTTACGGACACGTGGCGATTGTGCTTTGGCTTCGGCAGCACATGAAACCAGCCGCGTGGGAAGAACAAGCCCGTGAGGTTGCTGCTTTTGCCGGCAGAATGAGTCAGTTGGAGGTCGTGCGGTTCTTTGACGAAGCTTGTGGGTTACCGCGAGAGCCGTTCTTTCATCTTGGACTTCGGGAATCCACAAGCGTCACGTCTGTCTAGTACTTCTTGGTTACAGCCGACGAGAACGACGACGGCAGGCTCTTCCAACGTGCGCTCATGTACGCCAGTCTTGACGTCGTCAAGTATCTTGTGCTCGATCGCGGGCTGTGGTGTCCGTTCGGGTTGATGACTGCGGTCCGTCGCGTCCCAGATTCGCTCGGTTTAGAGGTCAGTCGCTTCTTGTACGCCCACGCACAAGTGCGAGCAAGTCGTGTAGGGACGTCGCTCGAGACCCAGCTCAAGTGCGACGGTATTTGCATTTCGCACAAGGCAGCACGAGGCAAGTTTGCGACTGCGCGATGGCTCGTGGAGTGCGTCCCGCAAGTCACCATGGGGAACGAGGTTGTGTCTAGAAGGCTTGATTTCCTTTCTCCTGCACCGGACGTCCACGCCTTTCTGCTCGCGTGCCTACGTGCACGTCCTGAGCAATGTCGTCGCTCTGCGTGGCTGCCAGAGTGGGCAGCGCACGCCAACTGCTTTGAGGCCTTTGCAACGCTCGTTGACATGGGCCACCCACAGACCAAGCACGCCTCAATCTACAGGTTAATTATCAAGACGCTGCGCGATGCGCGGTTCATGGCGAAACTACTGGCAACGAATGGCGTGGGTCAGTGCTCGGAAGACGACATGATCGCGTGGGCTGCTAGCATCGGAGCCATCTCGGTGCTAGGGGCACTAGACAAATGCACCACGATCCAGTGCGTCCATCGAGCGATCGTCAATGCTGTGCGATACGGACATGTTGACGTCCTCCAATGGCTCTACGATCGTGACAGTGGGTGGTTCGAGATGCCAGCACATGGGTGTCAAGACTCGAAAGTGTCGGTGGAAACGCTCGTGCGATTAGCTGGTCGGTACAACCACGTCGAGTGTCTGCAGTGGCTCGTCGCGACGCTAAAGGTGCCCATGCGCGTCGTCCAAGATGTGCTCGTGATGGCGGCGACGCAGCGTGACGTGCGAATTGTCAAGTCGCTCACGCGCCACTACGCACCCGAGACCCTCCAGCTCTCTTGCGAGGATAGACGCGTCGTTGAGACCTTTGTGTTCTCTTGTCGCCAGTAGGATACTGTAGATGGTGCACCTTTTCGAAAAGCGGCTCTTGAATGTTCCATCTCTTTATGCTCTCTCGACTGGAAACACTTTGTCTAGTTTGTCTCTTCTCGTTCTGGTTTGTGCCTGTGCTTTGAAAGCCTCATTCCGTTATTCTCCAGCCCACATCCGCAGACCGAGATTACCACCATGCCAAGCGGACTCCAGGATTTATTGCGCGACTATGGGAGTTACCGATGGGTATTTGACCACGTGCTTGCCTGCCTCACTGTTCCAGACGTCCATCGATTGGTCCTCGCGGCGCTTGACTCGGAGGACGACGGCTTACTGCGGTTGGAACACTGGCTAATGGACGACGACGCGCCGTTCCCAAAGCTCCGCTATAGTGAGCTACTCGACGAAGCCGTCGCGCTGGCGTGCTGGACAGTTGTCTAACGCTTGTGCCAGCGACTGGAGCGTGCGACGCGGTATACTGTCGACTGGATCCAGACGAGCCCCACTGTACCTGGAGAAGCAAGCGCCTTGAGTCGCGCCATGGTCGCGATCGAGACGTCCAGCCACGCGTGTCCAGCACACGTGATGGCCGCTGTGGCGTCGAGGGGCGAGCTGGCGGTACTGCAGCGCCTACTGGCGTGCGCACTCGAAATCCGGTCCATGCTGGTCGTTTTCCATGTGTCTGTTGGAGAGGTCGAGGCGTTTCAAGCAGCAGCCGAGGCGCGACAGCTCGACGTGTGCGACTGGCTTGCCCGGAACACGGCGGCATTCGAGTGCATTCTGCCGCTGGACGACGATCTGCAGGCAGTCTGCTGCCAGCAGAGAGTCGGCCACGGTGTCTATCCGTGTGCGACGGTAACGTACGGCTTGGAAGAGCAGTTGTTGGAGAACGACCACCACGGGATCCGTGTACTCGTGGGTCAACTTGCGCGGCAGGGAGACCTCGAGATGCTGAAGACGCTGAACGAACTTGATGACCACGGGGCGTTCGATGATGTGACCCACGCGATCACATGTGCCGTAGAAGGAGGCCAGTTGCCAGTCGTCGAGTGGGTCTACACCACGTTTGCCGGCTCGCTTGACGGGCACTGCGAGCGCGTTTTATCAAGCGACACTATAGTCGAGACCATGAAGACGGCTGCGCGCCACGGGCACTTGGGCATTTTGCAGTGGATCCAGCAGCGCACCGACAAGACCGTGTGGGAGCAACACAAGGAGAGGGTGCTCTGGAATGCAGTCGAAGCGGCCCAGCTCCACGTCGTTCGCTTCTTCCACGTCGAGTGTGGCGTCCGATTGCAAATGCGGTACCTACGGGATTTTGGCGAAGCTGCAAGTATCGAGTTTTTCAAGCACATGCTCGATTGGGTCGCGCCACGCGACGTCGATGGAAGTTGGCTCGTGCGACTCGCGGCTGAGAAGGCCAGTCTAGATGTTGTCGAGTATTTGATACTCTGCCGTGGGTTTTGGTGCCCCACGGCGTTTGCAAGAGCGGTCGATCGCACGGGCAAACGCGATCACGCCAGTCTAAGAAAGCCCAAAGTCGGGAGTGCGACAGCGCCTTGCCAGCGTCGAGATTAGCTGTTTCCTCTACGCGCACGCACAAGACCGTGCTCGCGACTTGGGGAGACCACTAGAAGCCCAGATTGAGTTTGAAGACGTTGGCATTTCAAGGCAGCAAACCAAGGAAACTACGAGACGGCACAATTGTCGACGATGTTCCGGCAGGCACCGCATCCGCGCCTGCTTGCTGGTGATTTGTCTCTTTTCCTAAAAACAGATCTGAACATAACCGTAACTGACTTCAGGGTACATGAAAAATAATTATGTGGGAATTGTTCGAGTAGTCCCAATGGCTTGCAAACCGCTCGCATTGCACCACGCAATCTCTCGTTTCACACTTCAACCTTGAAATGGCTACATAAATTGTAACATGGCTACACTCCAACAGCTGACCTCAAAAGCCATCGATCACACCACGTCAGCTCGCTCACGCGGACATGTACACTACGAACTGCGGCTATTAAATGCGTCACTCCCATTTGGCCTTGTGGCTGGAATCGGAACACGTTGTTCTCACCTGTCTCTTCTCATTCAGGGAGTATGCGGTGCTTTGAACGTATCTAGCCGATCCGGAGGGATACATTGCCGTATTTTAGCGACACCACTAAAGAATTTCTCATTAATTCTCCGCCCAACGCGCAGATCGAGCGGCTACGATGCTACGCGACCTATAGCTCCTACTGCGCGCCAGGTTCTAGCCTGCCTCAACGTTGAGGACATCTAGCGGTCGGTCCTCGCGCGGATTCTGAGGACGACAGCTTCCTTTGCTTGGCGAACTGGCTCATGCACGGTGATGTGCCGCTTCCAAGATCTATCGCTTCCTCTTTGCCCGCGCGAAAACGCGAGCCGACGATTTGAGATTCTCTCAGACTGAGAACGTCGCTGGAAATTGAGAATGGAAGTGTGTGATAATCGTTAGGGCAACACGTCACGGCAACTACGAGATCGCATGCTGCCTGGCGAAATGCGTCATGCAAGTCGACCGGGACGGGATGCTCGCGCCGTTTGCTTCCGACGAGAAACGCCTCTTTCCACGCACATCAAATGCACAAGCTGTCGTGACTTTGTGCGAGATGCGAGCAGTGTCGCGGCCTCGCGTGGCTGCCCCAGTGGGTTGTGGACGTGAACTGCTTTGAGGTCTTTGCGATCCTTATTGACATAGACCACCCTAACGTCAAGGATGCACTTGTCGCACGACAATTACTGACGGCTAGAGACGTGCGTCTGCTCCGAGCTTTCCAGCCAAGCGACATCCAACACCACCGATCCACCTTTTCCCCGCGTTACCACCTCCTCCCCGCTCTGCGCGAGAGACTGACGTCATATACCCTCTCAACCCACCGACCCCATTAAAACGCAAGCGCCGTGACGATCACGACCAACCAAACACGCAACGACCGGCGCCGCCGACGCTCCGAACATGACACCCCACACCACAGAATATGTAGACGTTAGGTTTGCAACGCAAAAATAAGGTCAATATATCCTCCAAACCAAAAAAAAAAGACGTGCGTCTGCTAACGCCTGACCTTGTCGACAAGATTGTCACGTGGGCCGCACAAGTTGGGCTTCTTCCGATTCTATCGGAGCTGGAGAAGCGCCCAGGCGACGCCATGTGGACGCGTCGACACGATTGGATCCATTGAGCACGCGCCAACGCCGTGCATGGCGGCCACATTCACATGCTGCTATGGCTGCATGGCAAAGATGCTCGGACACGAATTCCCCCGTGACAGTGACCTGAACAAATCCCAGAAAACGGCCTCATTCAGTCATTGCGCAATTCTTCAGCCAACGGACAGCTCTCGCGACAATCGTCAAGTGCTGGGTGTTCCTACGTCAAGCAGTTAGTCCTCGCGGCACTCGAGAGTGGTACATATTATGCTGAAGATCTGACAGGTGTTGAAGTGTAGCCATTTTCAGAGTGATGTAGCCATTTTGAAATTGCAGTGGCTCAACTTACAATGTGAGCTACTGGCAAAGCGATTGCGTCTGCACACACCATAAACGTGTATGCAGTCGATCATACCACCGTGGCAATGGACGGGTATGCATATTAAGATTTTTTTTGAAAGACCCGGTGAACAATTACAGAGGTGCTTCATGCAAACAGGCGCGGATGCGCTGCCTGTCGTCATCGCACAAAGAGAGCTGCTGGAGCGTGTAGCGGGTCGTGAGCACACGCACAATACGTACGTCGTGCTGTGCAACCGCAATTCGAAATGCTTCGACAATCGAGACCTCACGTACGTGGAATGTTGAGACGAGCCAGCGCAGACAGTCGGCGGCGCTCCAATGCGCCGCAAGACGCACGAGTTTAGCTACCGTCTCACCATGGCGCTCGCTGTCTCGCGCAAGCAGCGCTGCGTGACTGTGGGCCCGCGTGAGCACCTCGACGTGGCCGTTCTGTACGGCATACTCCATCACCAGCGCAAGCGCCTCGCGTCCACAGCGATGCAAGTTTGTCCGCGTGAGCACCGCCATAGCCCCCACCCTTGCCGCCCAGGCAATCGTGTCATCGTTCTGCTTCGCTGGCCTCGCGGCCAGTGGCGTTACGGCTAGCAGCTTGAGCAGAAAGCGCGAGTCGCGGATCTTGTCAGCGATCAAAGAAAAGGATTCGTCCATGTGTGGGTGGCACATGTCCACGAGCATCGCAAACGCTTCGTATCATTCGGCCACTTGGGCAGCCGGCACACGACGCCACGGCCTTGCTCACGTCTCGCGCAAAGGCAGGCGAGCACGACCGCGTGCGCATCCATCATCAGTGGGAAATCGTATGTGAACGACCTTTTGTGCACGAGGGTGTCGCCAGTGTCGACTTGCGCCACGCATTCCGCAAGCCATCGCGCCGTCTCATAGTTTCCATGGGTTGCTGCCTTGAAAATACCAACACGTTCAAACTGGATGTGCCCTTCGAGCGGTGTCCCCAACCGACGTGCTCGTTCGTGCGCGTGCGCATACAGAAAACGGCAAATCTCGACGCTTGCGAGGCGCTGTGATACGCTCTCAGTCTTTGTGCGACGGTGTTGGATGGGGCGATAGGCTGCCCTTTCAAAGGCATTGCGACACCAAAACCGACGGTCGCGTACCAAGTCTTCGACAACTCGAGACTGGCCTTTTCAGCAGCAAGCCCCACGAGCTGATTGCCGTCCACGCCTTCTGGGCCGAGCAGATCGAGCACGTACTTGAAAAAGGCGACATTCGCGTCCTCCACAAACTGCGGCAACGACCACGTCCGCGGTCGGATTCTACACTCGCCATGGAAAAACCGAACGACTTGGAGCTGTGCCGCTTCCACGGCTACCCAAAACATCGCGTTTTCGTGCTGCTTCCAAAACGTCTTGTCTGTGTGCTGCTGGAACCAGCGTAAGAAGTCCACGTGCCCGTGGTGTGCAGCCTTGTTCATGGCCTCCGTGACTGTGTCGCTTGACCAATGGGGTTGCTCGAGTCAATTCGAGAGCGCAATGTAGAGCCACTCAACGACTGGCAACTGGCCACCTTCCACGGCACACTGAAATGCGTGGGTCGCGTCAAACGTGCCGTGGCCCTCGCGCGCGTACAGCTTCTCTAGCGTCTCCATGTCCCCATGGCGTGCGAGCTGGCCCACGAGTGGATTAATTCTGCGGCCGTCGTGCGGCTCGAACCGATGCTCCTCAAAGCCGTACTTTGCCGTCGCGCACATGTAGTTGAGATAGGCGTGGGTCCACGGGGTCTTGCCGACTCTCTGCAGGCAGTACACTGCACCGAGATTGTCGTCGAGCGACACAATACACTCGAGTGTGGGCATGTTCCGCACAAGCCAATCGCACACGTGGAGCTGTCGCGCCTCGGCCGCTGCTTTAAACGCTGCTGCCTCTCCGGTCGGCGCATGGACCATGTCGGCAATGGGACCTCTTTCGAGTGCACACGTCAGCACGCACTCCAGTACCTCCAGCTCGCCTCGCGCGGCGAGAGCTGCAATCACACGGGGTGGGAATGCGCAGCCATGGCGCGTCGAAACGCGTTTTCGTCTCGTGCAGTAGTCGTGCCCGCCTTGTTTTGCGCAGACATCACGGCTCCATTGATCATGTCACAGTAGCCAAGCGTAGGGAACGGCCCGTCTCCGTCTATCAGCCAGTCTGCCAATCACTGGAAGTCATCGTCCTCAGTCTCGAGCGCTGCGACCACCAACCGCTCGACATCTTGAGCTTGGAGGCAGGCCAGTACGTGGTCGAGTGCCCATCGATGGCTCACAATGTCGCGTAGTAGAACCGGCAGTCCGTGCAGCATGCTGGTCTCTCGATCTGCGCGTTGGATGGAGAATCTCGAAATGACGGAAAATTCTCTTGTGGCCAAGGAGGTGGTGTCACTAACGTGGGGTACTATTTTCATCTGGCTCAGATTGATAGAACGAGAAAGGCAAGGCAGGCGTCACGGGCTCCGGATTCTATGATAGTGCGGTCGTCTCAAAATCTATGTCAAACCGCACGGCTACTTCTTCTTAGTGACGGCTGTCGAAGCAATTGCCCTCTTGACCTCGGAATCCATTCTGACAGCATGATTGATGGGCCGGACTTGATGGTTGGTTCACAACCCCGGTATAATGACATAGTGTGGAAATATGACCTCAATATCCGCCCCAGCGTACAGATCGGAAGACTAGGATGCATCGCATGCTCCTGCGCGAGTACGAGAACCACCGTTGGGCGCTTGACCTAGTGTTGGCCTTTCTCGAAGTTCCGGATGTCGTGTGCTTGGTCGTCGCGGCGCTCGAGAGCGGAGACTGCGCCTTCGTGCCGTTAGCGGAGTGGCTGATGGACGGTGACGCGCCATTTCCCAAGCTGCGCGACGGCGACTTGCTGGACGAAGCCTTGGTGGCCGGGTGTTGGCAAGCGGCCGCGACCCTGGGCCAGCGCCTCCAGCGTTTTGTCAAGTATCCAATTGACTGGAGCAAGACGACGTATCGCTGCAAAGCGTTAGGAGTTGGTGCAGTGGCTATGGGCGCGTGGATGTGATGTCGACCGCAATACTATCGTGAGCGAGACGGTTCGCTACGGATCCCTACGCGTCATGGAGTGGGTCAAGCACCAAGTGGACGCTGCTTCGTGGAAGAGACTCACGCAGCACATATTCCTGTTCCCGAGACGTGTGCATGAGATCGAGATGCTCCGCTTCCTCGAAAAGGAATGTGGATTACGGCCCACGATGCAGCTCGTTCAGAGTCTCGACGCCTTAACGAGCGTCGACTTTGTTGACTATGTGCTTGACCGAATCGTGCTGGACGAGACGGCCGGGCGTGACCTCTTGGCACGCGCCATCGCGGTAGACAACCGCCGTGTGGTCAAGTTGCTTGTTCGCCATCACGGCGTCTGGTGTCCGGCCGCGTTTGCAAACAATCTCACATCGCGCCGTGCCGAGACGTTTGAAATCTGTCGATTTCTCTTTGAGCACGCGACGGCCCGAGCCGCCCACCTATCGACGCCTCTGGAAGATCAGATTGAACTCCGCACAGTCTCGATTCTCAAAACAGCAGCCTTTGGAAACTGCGACACGGCGCGGTGGCTTGCCGAGTGCATGCCGCAAGTCGATACGGGCGAGACGCTCACGTACTACGCGTCGTGTACTACCCACCCCTTACCACAATATCCCGACGCCTAGGCCGTTGTGTTGGCGTGTCTCCGTGCAAGACCGCAGCAGTGTCGTGGCGTCACGTGGCTGCCTCGATGGGCCATTGAGGCAAGCTTCTTTGAAGCGTTTGCGACGCCCGTGGACATGTACCAACCTCAGATTGAAGCCACGTTTCCAGATATCACGTCGCGTTTGCGTGACGCACGGTTTGCACTAAAGTTGCTTCCGTAGTGGGAGCGACAGCCGTCGAGAGACACAGCCGTCGTGTGATCCCCTGGGCTGCGAGTGTGGGAGCCGTGTCGGTGCTCGCAGTTGTCGCCTCGCGACTGGGCGATGCATTCCTTCGTGGACCCGACTGTCTCCCTAATGCCATTCTTTCGGCAGTCCAAAATGGCCACGTCGCCGTGCTCCAGTGGTTTCTCGCGCGTGGCGTCTGGGTGCGACCCACTGACATGGCAGACGAGGAGGTAACTATCACACTTGTGCACACAGCGGCGCGATACAACCGCATCGAGTGTCTTCAATGGCTTGAGGAGACGTTTGACGTGCCTGCTCGGGTCATTGCAGAGGTGCTCGTGAATGCTGCGGCCCAGCAGGATATACGTATCATTCAGTGGCTCATATGCCGCTACGCGCCAGACGATCTCGAGCTGACTTCGGCTGACAAGCGCCTCGCTCAAGCGTTTCTTGCTTCCTGTCGCCAGTAAGCAGACACATTTCTAAGACGACTCGATCTCTATCTTCTCCTCTCAGCACGGACACTGGGTCTTGTGATTAATAACAATCCACACCTTCTCAAAGAGAATGCCGCTCATTTTGACAGGTCCGCAGCTCAAAAGAAGCGACCGAACGCTCCAGACAGATTCATGGAAACTACTTCGCTCGCTTGGACTCGGCTAACAGTATGATTGATGGATTTGAACTGATTGATGCCACCCTTGATGATGGTGGATGGGCGAGATAACCCCCTGTATAGTGACATCTCGAATGCCCAGAATTTGTCCTCATTCCATTATTCCGCAATATCCCCCCGCACCAACGTGCAGATCGAGAGACTAGCATGCCCCACCAGCTCCAGCTCTTACTGTGTGACTACGAAAACTACCGATGGGCGCTCGACTCGGTGTTGGCATTTCTTGATGCCCAGGATGGCATGCGCCTGGTCTTCGCGGCGCTTGAGAGTGGAGACCACGGCTTTCTACAATTGGGCGAGTGGCTGATGGACGGTGACGCGCCGTTCCCCAAGCTTCGTGACAGCAAGCTGCTCGACGAATCGGTCAAGCTCGAGTGCTGGCACGCTGCCGAGATCTTGAGCCAGAAGCTTCAGCGCGCAGCGCAGTATCCGATCAACTGGCACAAGCAGCACGCGGCCATTCCTCACGAACAGTGTGCATTCCATCGCGTCATGGTCGCAGCCGTGCTGTCGCGCCACACGTTCCAGTGCCAAGTGACCGCTGCCGTGGCCGCGCGAGGCGATGTGGTGGCCGTGCGATGCCTATTGGCGGCAGCGAATGCCTTTGACTCGCTGACCAATTCCGAGATAGCGTCGAAAATGGCGTTCCAGGCCGCGGCAGAGGCCCGGCAGCTCGACGTCTGCGACTGGCTTGCCCGCCATTCGTCGGTATTCGACTGCATTGTGCCGTACGATATCGATCTGAAGGCCATGTGCTGCGTCCAAAGTATCCACGGTAGCTTTTGGCGAAGCCGCGACATTCGCTACGTCTGTGCATCCGCAAAATACGGCTTTAGCGAGTACCATCTCGATAGTGGCAATCGTCGGGGTCGTCTGGTGATCCGCTTTGCGCAGCACGGAGACGTTGAAATGCTCGAGACGCTGCGTGCTCGCGGTATCTCCACGGCGTCGATACTAGCCGATTCGCTGGAGCGTGCGGTCGAAGGTGGCCACATCGCAGTGTTGGAGTGGGTCTACAACAAGCCTCATCACGTGTATGGAGAGCAAGACACTGTGTGGAATGGGCAGCCTCTGCATACGCATATCGAGACGAGACGGTTGTTTGGCAAGCTTGCGAGAAAGGCGGCGTACCACGGGCATTTGCATATTCTGCGGTGGTTCCAGCAGCACACATCCGAGGCGTTTTGGATCGAGTACGCAAATGGCATGTGCACGGAAGCGATCTCGACGAGCCAACTCGAAATCGTTCGCTTTTTCCACGAGGCGTGCGGCGTCCAACGCACAACGTGGGGGATGTCAACGTTTGTCGAGTCGGCCAGTGTGGACTTTGTGCACTATGTGCTGGACATGTTCGGACCCGGCGGTGTCAATGGACGTTATCTATTGGAGATGGCGGCTGCGAAAGCCAATCGCGACGTTGTCGCGTACCTCGTACTCGATCGTGGGTTTTGGTCGCCACGTGCGTTTGGCCGAGCAGTGTATCACACGTCGACTAGCACGACGCGTCTGACCAGCGTCGAGATTTGCCGCTTTCTCTATCTGCACGCGCAAGAGCGAGCCCGTGAATTGGGGACGTTGTTGGAGACGGAGGTTGCGTTTGGGAACGTGAAAATTTTGAGAGCAGCTCGGTACGGAAACTACGAGACTGCGCGCTGGTTGGCGGAAGGCGTCATGCAAGCGGACACGGGGGAGACGCTCGCGCCATTTCCTACGGACGAGCAATCGGTCTTTCCTCGCACACCAGAAGCACGAGCCGTCGTGCTCGCGTGTCTGCGGAACAGACGCGAACAGTGTCGTGGCCTCGCGTGGCTGCCACAGTGGGCAGTGGACGCAAACTGCTTTGAAGCCTTTGGGATCCTGATTGACATGGACCACCCGAGTATCCAGGAGGTACTTGCCACGATCACGGAGAAAGTCCGTGATTCGCGGTTCATGATAAAGGTACTGACGGCGAGAGACGTGCGACTGCTGGCGCCGGCATTTGTCGACCAGATTATAACGTGGGCTGCGCGAGTGGGGTCTCTTTCGGTACTATCGGTGCTGGAAAAGAGCCTAGGCGTCAACATGCTGGCGCGTCCAGACCACTGGATCCGTTTGTCAAGCGTCAATGCTGTGCGGTACGGACACGTTGATGTGCTGCAATGGCTACACGGCCGTGGGATACTGAGCATAACCGAAGAAACGTTAGAGACTGTGAACGCGCTCGTGCGGATTGCGGCACAGTACAACCGTGTAGAGTGTCTGCAGTGGCTTGTCCGGACGTTGGACGTTCCCGTGGGCGTCATTTCAGAAGTGTTCGTGCAGGCTGCGACGCAGCGCGACGTGCGTATCGTCCAGTGGCTTCTACGCCACTATGCGTTAGAAGATCTTCAGCTCTCTCCTACACAATCTTGGTTTAGTGACACCTGATACCCTCTCAGACGACCGCCTCACTCTGTGTGTGATGCTGTCGCCAGTAGGTTGAGTGCACCCCGCAGCGATACCTCTTCACCTCAAATTTCCGGTCCAAAATGGGAGGCGTCTTGTGGATTGCGAAAGCAGAGGCGCATGGTGTTTGAACGTGTATTACGGTAAAAGCAGAGGCGATGGATCAATCCCACCGATGTCATTTTTTGTCACATGGCTGCATAACCTCGGCGTAGTGACGCCATTACTCCTATGTCGTGGGACAAGACGAAGTGAGTAAACCGGACCGTAACCACTGGCAGGTCCTCATTCCGGAATTCTCCACTCCGCCCCAGCGACCGAGAGAGAGGGAAGAAGAGAGACCATGCTCTTGCCGGGACTGCCGCTCCTGCTCCGCGATTTCGAGAGGCATCAATGGGTCCTTGATCAAGTGCTAACCTACCTCGACGTCCAAGACGTCTTACGTTTGGTCGTCGCCATGCTCAAGTGTGGCGACCACGACTGTATGGAGTTGACGCATTGGTTGATGGACGGTGACGCGCCGTTTCCCAAGCTCCACGACCACGACCTGCTGGACGAAGCCTGTGCGTTTGCCTGTTGGCATGCAGCGGAGATCCTGAGCCAACGCCTGCAACGTGAGGAGAATTACCCGATGGACTGGACCACACGGGACGCCGCCATCCCACAGGAAGCCTTCCAACGCGTTATGGTCGCTGCAACTATGGTACGTCACACGTTTCCGTCGCGAGTGATTGCTGCAGCGGCTGCGCGGGGCGATTTAGTGGCCGTACAGTGCATGCTGAGGCGTGTGCGTACGCCGGACGGGTCGTGGTACGCCCGTGGTCGGTAGAACTTTGTGACGGACGTGTTCAAGGCTGCGGCCGAGGCACGGCAGCTCTGCATCTGTGACTGGATCGCGCGGCACACGTACTCTCTAGAATGCGTTGTGCCGTTGGACGACGCGCTCCAGGCCGTGTGCTGTATGCGGAGCACCGAGCTGCGATGCGACCACTACCAGTACATGTGTGTGACGGCAAAGTACGGATTCAAGGGCGTCGCCAACGGCGAGTACTTCTCCGGTCGCGCGACTGGGTTTCAAGTGCTGGTCGACCAATTCGCACGCCATGGCGATGTCGAGATGCTCGAGGCAGTGTTGACGCGTCACGGCGGCATACGGTGGGATGCGGTCTACGCGGCCACGAGCGCTGTCGAAGCAGGTCACCTCCGAGTGCTGCAGTGGATGTACCGCAAGTGTCGTTGGGGGAAGTGGCCAAACGAAGTCGTACTCTGTGCTGCCGAGCACGGCCAGCTCGAGATTTTCCAGTGGATGTGGACGATAGAAGACATGCGCACGACGCGCGTGCGTATTGTTGGAGAGGCAGCTCGCGGCGGCCACCTCGACATGGTGCGATGGCTGAAACAGCACATGGAGCAAGCCACGTGAGAAGAACAAGCACACTGGGCCATTGTAGCCGCTGGCAGCGCGAGTCGGCTCGAGGTTGTGCGGTTCTTTCATGACGAGTGTGGGCTCGTACCGCCAGCCGACTGCCTCGAGTACCTCACGACCGCCGCAAGCGTCGCGTTTGTCGAGTACGCACTGGACACAGGTCCACCCTATGAAGTGGATGGCCGCAGGCTTTTGCGGAATGCTGTCGCGTACGCTCGTCTGGACGTTGTCCGATGTCTTGGGCTCGATCGAGGTCTCTGGTGTCCGTCGGTCTTTGCGCTTGCGGTCTATCGCTCCGTTGATACGCTTAGTTTGGAGATGAGTTGCTTCCTGTACACGCATGCTCAAGCGCGCGCCAATGCCTTTGCCATGCCGCTAGAGTCGCAGCTCGATTTTAGTACGGTCGAGATCCTCAAGACCGTACGGATCAAGAACTATGCGACGGCACGATGGCTCGTGGAAGGTGTCTCTCACGTTGCCATGGGCACGGAAAGGTCTGCAATCTCCGAGCATCTCGAGCACGCAGCGGACGCCACGGATTTTATTCTGGCGTGTGTGTACACGAGACCCGCGCAGTGCCGTGCCATTCAGTGGTTTGCGGAATGGGCCGTGGCGACGAACTGCTTTGAGGTGTTTGCCATGCTGGTCAACATGCATCATCCCGCCATCTACAACACCTACTACTCTATCCTCGTGACGCTGCGGGACTCGCGGTTCGTGATGAAACGACTAGCAGCGAGTGACGCCGAGCTCGTGGTGCCCTACCCGCTGTACACGCTTATTGCATGGGCCGCTCAAGTCGGGTCGATGCCCGTGCTAGACGTGCTGGAGAAGCGGCTTGGGAGTGCACTACACGCGTGCCGCGTCGCCTGGCTGCATCAGGCATGCGTAAATGCCGTACAATACGGCCATGTTGATGTATTGCAGTGGCTATGCCGTGACAAGGACCTGTCTATGAAGGAAAACGCCGAGCTGAAAGCTACACCAGTGGCCGTGGCCATGCTCGTGCGGCTCGCAGCGCAGTATAACCGCATGGAATGTCTGCAGTGGCTTGTCACTACGTTTGATGTGCCGATACATGTCATTGCCGAGGTGGTCGTACAGGCTGCGACCCAGCGAGACGCGCCCATTGTTCAGTGGCTCCTACGTCACTACAAAGTGGAGGCTCTCCGCCTATGGTGGCACCCCGTCGATATGTGTCTCGTCAACACGTTTCTTGCATCCGGACACGAATAGAGGGGCACAGAGAGAGAGAGAGAGAGACGTTCGATTTTCGCTTGCCTCCTTCGCTACTAATACGACGTGCGCATTGTTGCCTGTGCTCACAGAACGCAACGCGCCACAGCAGCTTGCTCTCTCCTTGGACGATATCGGTATGTGCCTCTCGGCATGAGTATCTCACCTAGTTTTGTCAGTGTCATTCGCAGGAGCCCAATCAGAAATGTGATGTTTCGCTTGCCCTCACGTGTCCTATGCGTTGCTCGGATTGCTTAACGGTCTGCCATTCAGCCATTTCTGATGATCAGGGTTGGGTATGGAAGCCTGTCTTCTGAGAGAAACGATCAATTGATGTGATGCCATCCACGATGATGGCTCCATACCCCCGTAACAGTGACATCGCCGTCAAGTCCGGATTCCACCATTCCGCAATTTTCCGCCGAACCCGCAGATCGAGAGACCATGGTGAAGCCCAGCCGCAAACGGCAACGCCTACTGTGCGACTTTGGACGCTATCGTTGGGCACTGGACCACGTGGTGACCTTTCTCCACGTCCAGGACGCGATGCGCGTGGTGTTCGCGGCGCTCGAGAGTCGTGACGACGTCTGTATGCGGTTGGCCGACTGTGACGCGCCGTTCCCCGAGCCTCGCGACGATGCGTTGCTTGATAGTGCTGCCACGCTCGGTTGTTGGCACGCGGCAGAGGTCTTGTGCCAGCGATTTATGTGGACTCGGCTCCACAGAGACACATACTAGAGCTTGCCCACGGAGACAGGAGGAGCACTTGCAAGGTGAGTCAGGACGACGATGCGATGCTCGCGGTCTTTCGCGCGGCAGCCGAGGCACGAAAGCTCCACATTTGTGACTGGCTCGCCAGCAACGTATCTGCGCTACAGTGTGTCTTGTCGTATGAACGACGAACTCAAAGCCGTCGTGTGCAGGCAAGTCCTGAGCTCCGAAACGTACGGGAGGCGCCACGCCCGCTGCGTGTGTGCGACGGCAGCGTACGGGTTCGAGACGCCTCATTTCGCCGAAGACAGCCATGGCGTGAACGTGCACGTGGGCCAGCTCGCGCGCCAACGGGATTGGACATGTTAACGAAGTTGCACGCCAGAGGACCCGACTGGACGTGGGACGTAGGACACGCGATTGCGCGCGCGGCCGAAGGCGGCCAGTTGGCCGTCATTGAGTGGATCTCCAACACGTTTCCCTGTTCATCGATGAAGCCTGCACGGCTGCAGATCTCCCCAAGTTACAAGCGATTCGACGTTCCAGCTCGCTAGGGAGGCAGCGTGTCACGGGCAGCTCGATATTCTGCAGTGGTTATACCTGCGCTGGGCGAATTCCATGTGGAAGAAGTACGAGGATCAAGAGTTTTCCAGAGGCGGTCAAGACGAGTCAACTCGACGTTGTTCGATTCTTCCACGAGGAGTGAAAGCCTTTCGACCGCGAGCGTGGCACTTCCCGGCATTTGTACCGTTCACGAGCGTCGACTTTGTCGAGTACATGCTGGATATGGTGGATATGCTCGAACCAGACAGCGAAGTGGCAAGTCGTTTCGTGAATGTTGCTGCTGAAATCGGATTTTGACTCTCTCATTCGTGCTGGCCTTTTTGGTCTCCGAAACAGCTAGCATTTCGTGGTGTGGGTGTGCCTTTCTGATCAGCACTACGTTCTCGCTGTTTATAACGTCGTTGAACTAGCTGGAGCAACGGATACCGCGTCGTCCTAGGAGAAGATGCGGAGGCAGTCGATGGAGCTTAGTCATCTTTTCTCTAATGAACCTTCGTGGTGTGCAAGCGGACACTAATGGACCGCGATATCCTCATGGCCCCAGTGGATTTATACCCAAGGAGAAAGAGACCAACGGTTTGGGTTTTCAGGTTCCACGGTACTATACTACCATCGGCGGAATACCCACAGGATTGTTGCTTGGTCTCATCCAGCCTCACTGAATCCACAGGCCAGGATCATAAAATGGTCAACCACGTCTACAGGAAGCGTAGAACCCACTCATGTGGACCTCATCATCGCCATAAAAAGTACACCCCTATGATTGCAACGGCCGTACTGTTAGGTAAGATGGCGGCGGTCCGTGAAAACTAAAATTTCGCTCCTCCCATCACCGATCATGCCACAAAAATCTGTGACGCGCGCATTCCTGCATGCTGAACCTGGAACCAAGCAAGTTCTAACGTGCATCATCCACGGGACATCAGCTAAAAAGAACCCCACCAATAATGGGTACCCAACGGGTTCTTCGCACCGCGTCATCATCGGCCAGTCCGTCCCTCTATGCATCGGATACAAGCTATGGGGCAGCCCCCTTAGCACGGTAGCTACCCCCATCGACTTGTGCTCGTGCTCCACCGTCCGGGCACCGAGCAGTCTTTCGCGCACTGCACCATTTACCACGTTCATCTCGAGCCTTACGTCCAACTTGGTCCAAGTTGTCGTCGATCCGCCAAGTCTCCATGCCGTCCATTCGTCTCGTGCTCGCGTTGATCGTGTCGACAATGGCGTTGGCATCAGCGCAATCCACCGCGTCGAATGCTTCGACTATACTTCATGCGCCGTCCAACGCGTCGACCGAAGTCCAATCCCCGCGATCGTACTGCACGTCGAAATTTACGTCAATCCACTATGGGTGGTACTACGACACGCTCACCAGTGGCCCGTACGAATGCTATGGCAACGACTACGAGTCCTGGGCCATGATGCCCGCCTATCGGTCGGGCGGCACCGAGTGGGTCCACTGGAAGTACACGGAAGATGCGAACAACTTTGACTGCGTGCAGCGTGATTGGAAGTGGTTCGCCGAGGACGGCAAGCGGCTCATTGCCCACATTCGAGGCACGTTGGCAGTGGATACCGACGGGCGCCACTGGTGCGCGATGCGCGTGTACCGCAGCGGTGGCGTCGAGAGCAATCAATGGGAGTGGTGCAACTGCTGGCACTGAGCCGCTACACGAAAGTCCCGAGACAGGTATGGGAGAGAGAGAGAGAAAGAGTGAGGAAGAGAGTGAGCGAGAGAGGGGAGAGAGAAAAAGAGACATCCATATTGTCGGTGTGTAATTGAACTTTGCCGTACGAGAATTTTTTTGTTGTATTCGGGACCAGTATTGTGCTTTGCACTAAGTTTGCACCTCTAAGTAGACTCGTAGATCGATATATCTAAATCGGAGTCTAAATCTGGGGTCGTGATTTAATTCGGGGCTACAGACCACAAATGTCACCTCGGTCGATCCTTATCCTCCTACTTCGAACTATACATCGAAGTGTACTTTTTACTTTTTAGTTGTGGAGAGTGGGTCCGAAATGCGCCTCTGAAGGCGCCAAACGGACTGTTTTCCAGTATCTAGATCTCGAGTTGATAGAACGAAGTCACTGTGAATCAAGCTCGACATGCGAGCTGGTGATAAAACGGAGCGGCTGCCCATTTGCAGAGGTAAATAGATTTATATATGATCTGTTTCGGGAGGGATATCCACTAAAAGTGAGAAGTACTGCCCTGCTGCGCCAAAATCTGTGCAAGCCACAATAATTGAAACTTACCGGTAAATTAGAAAGGGTTCCGATGGCGAAACGCGATACCTCTGGGTTCGCCAAGGCTGTCGGCGTGGAAGACACGAGACCAGGTGACGGTTCAAGGTGGAGATTGAGATCTGCACCGCGACTCGCGCTTCCTGCTCAAGCTGTTAGCAATGTACGACTTGAGTTTCTGGATGGCCTGCCAATATCATTGTCGATATGATCGTCTGGGCTGCGCGGATCGGAGCATTGTCCGTACTCGCGTTCATCGAGGCAGGATTGCGCGACTGAGCGCGACTCCATATATGTCATCCGATGCGGCCATCAACCTCAGTGTGCTTCAATGGCCCTTCGGCCGTACACTCGATCGACGACAGACGCCTCATCCGTGCGTGTCAATTGCGAGCGTCTCGTAGGCATCACTTTGTTTACCCCGACGAAAGAACGCACATTGGACTTCAGTTTCAGCACGTTC
>JAADVC010000376.1:0-22702 GCA_023334575.1 Pythium volutum
AGAGGCTACAGAGAACTTGCCGTACTGATACAGGATAGACATCAACCACACAAACTCATACACCATTTTCTAAAAACTTTCTCTCGCCTCCGAGTCAGAGGGCTAGGGCTGAGCCCCAAACCAGCCCACTCCTGGATCACTTCATGGATCTGCTTTTCTACATTTGCGTCGGGCACGAGCCATAGCGAGTAGCCAATGAACTCGGGCGTCGCGTACAGCGCGTCGTTCGCGATTGGCTCGATGGCGGCCATGGTCCTGCGTTTTGGCCGTCAAAGATTCGATTCACATCAACAGCCTGGCTTCAACCTGGAATGTGTTTTAAACCGGATCGCTTTGCTGTATTATACACCTACTCGGCGCGGGCGGCTTCTATTTGGGTTTTCACAGTTCGCACTTGCTGGTCAAATGCGTGGCGGCCCTTGCCTAATGCCTGTAGCTCCGTTTCGTTAATCGACGGCTGGGCCAGCAGACACTCGAGCCCAGCGATGCCCTTTGTCTCGGCCGTGGCCACTGCAGCCGCGAGCTCTTCGACGTCCACGGGCGGGTACAGCGCCGCGCCAACGTCCACGACCGCGTCCTGGATCGCCTTGTAGCTGCGGTCCAGTGTCGCGGTCCACGCAATGAGTTCTGGCTGCGAGTCTTCGATCGGGAGAGTCTTGAGCGTGAGCACACCGCGCTTGAGAATCGCGACTGTCATATCCAGCAGCTTGACGCCGCTCTCAAACAGCGCACGCTCTTCCTCTGACAGACTCGAGTCGAACGCAAAGTCGTCCTCGTCTTCCACTTCGAGCAGCGTCTCACCGCCATCGCTTGCCTGCTCTAAGAGAAACTCCTTGAGCTCTTTGATCGTGTCGTTGAGCACACTGATGCACTGCAGCATGCTGCGCTTGGACGCGATGCAGTTGGATTTGGGCGTGGCCACGACGGCTTTGCAGCTCTCCCACACGCGGCCCGTGAGTTCGGGCACGCGCGCGAGCTCGTCCGTTGCGATCGTCGTGCCGAGCGCTTGCACGCCCTTCATCACGCGCCTAATTCAATCACGCATACAAAGTTGGAATTTAGTGACCCACCAAACAACCATATCAGCAATAAGATTGATGAATAAACGTACAATGCGCCGAGCACGATGTCGTCGGCGAGCGATGGACCAGCGCCACAGAACAGCGCGACCTTGGTGGCGGAGAGGAGCTGCTCGCACGGCGTGGTGATCGCCCGGCAGATGCTCTCAGCGTCGCTCTGCGACGGCGTCCTGCTGTACACGAGAGAGAACTTGGTGATCTCATGGCCAATCGAACCGGCCGCCTATTGTGAGCGTCAGCAACACTCAGTCAGACCATCTCTCAAGACCTCAGCGGACGCGCATTGTCCGCACCGCCACAAACACGTCGCGCGCGAGCGTAAAGTCGTCGTGCTGCAGCCAGAACGTCGGCTGGAAGGCGCGCTCCGACGCGTGCAGCTGCTCCAGCTCTGCAATGTACGACGCCACGGCGGCGTTGAAGTCGCGCAGGAACGTTGCCATGGTGGTCTCCACTCTTTTTTGTTTTCGTTTTGGTGGAGGCGTCAAATCGCGTGATGAGGAAGACGTTATTGGCTGAAAATCAAGTAGACGTGCTGCTATCGAAATTGGTATTGACACGTCCTATGTTTGACTGGGGAGTTTTTTGGCGGGAAATGACCAGCTCACCTCGGCCGTCTTCGTGCGGGTACTATTGTGACTAGCGCCGCCTCCTTGTCGCTGCGTCCGTGTCTTCTGTGTATAATTCCTCCTTGTGTCTCTCTCTCCCCGCCTACGTGATGGATTCAACTGCAGCGACGACTACAGCGGCGATGCTGGACGAGGCCATGGACGAGTGGCTCTGGCCCGACGCGTGTCCCGAGCTGCGGCACATGGAGAGTGCGCTGCGGTGCCAGATTTGCGGCGACTTTTTCCACGGACCGGTGCTGCTGCCGTGCACGCACACATTCTGCTCCGAGTGCGTGCGCCGCTTTCTGCAGTCGCGCGCCAACCATGGCTGGTGTCCAGAGTGCAAGCAGCCGTGCACGCCAAGCGAGCTCGTGCCGAACCGGTCGCTCGAGAAAATTGGTGTGCTGTTCCAACAAATGAAACCCACGATTTTGCCCATTTTGGAAAAGGCGACCACGCTGCTGGACGCGACGAAAAAGGCGGCAACGCCCACAAAAACTACCAACGCCAACACGAATGGCGACGGCAAACCACCGGAGCGCATGGCGCTGCTGTCGTACAGCGTCATGAAGGAAAAAGACATTAAGAGACTGCTCGACGCCATTGGGATTCGCGCGCCCATTAAGAACCGGGAAGACATTATCCAGGTCCACAAAGAGGTACGAGTACCCATCGGAATGCTAGGTCTCTCGATTTCACTTTACTGACGATTGTGGATGTTATCCATAGTACGTCTTGTTGTCGAATGCACAGGCCGACTCGAGCCACCCAAAGTCGGCCAAGCAAATCCGAGACGAAGTGCTGCGCAATTACCGCGCGCGCCAGGCCGAGAAGACGGCAAGCGGCAGTGCGCGCAGGGCACAGGACGCGGCTGGTCCGACGTCGCCCGTCGTGAGTGCGGAAATGCAACAGGGCTTTGCGCGACTGCAGCAGCAAGTCAAGGCACGACAGCAGCAGCTGCAGGCAAAGCAAAAGGAAACGAACAAAAGCGACAAGGGCAGTCAGCACTCAAAGGACAATGGGGATGATGAGGAGGACGAAGAGGGCGATGAGGGGACGGAGGGAGTGTGGCGCCACGTCCACGCGGTTCACGCGGACCAGGCATTCTATATCCACTCGACGACAAAGGAGATCCGCACGGAGCCACCGCAAGCGTTTCTCGATTATCAGAAGCGGCTGAAAGCGAAAAGAGACCAAGAACTCATAGCTGCTGAAGCAAACGATGGCGATGACGACGACGATGATGACGATGGTGGTGATGATAATGATGGTGATAGTGACGAGCCGGTCGTCGTGGGCACGCGCAGTGCGCCTTCGTCTCAAACCGGGATATCAAAAGCGGAGGACGACGTCGACGACGATATCGAAATCGTCATGACGACGCCACCGCCCAAGCCACCAATGGGGAGCCGCCACACGACGCCGCGGTCGTCGCGCTCGGGTTCGGCTGTGACTGAGCGGAGGAGAAGCAGCATTGGTAGTACCCCAAGCAGTCTCAGTCTCCCCAGTAGCAGTGCCACTGGCGCGGCGGCGGCGGTGTTCTTCTCGCAGGAGACCGCGTGCAGCCTCCAGGAAACGTCGACGCAGTTCGCACCGTCGGCCTCCTCGCTGTCTCTGTCTACAGAAGCCTACGAAGACACGGACGAGTCCCAGACCCCGTCGTTGGTCAAGTGGGATTGTCCGCGGTGCACGCTCGTGAACGAAAGCCCGGGAGGGTCCGCCGCCGCCGCCGAGTGTGAGGCCTGCGGGTATCGCCACCAGCCCCGCCCCGCGCGCAAGAAGCAAAAGCTGCAATTCCAAAGCAAACTCTTTCAGCCCTAATAACTTCATCCCCTTCTCTATGATAACAAGGCCTTGAACTCGTCGTACTCGATCTCGCCGCTGCCGTCCGTGTCGAGCTCGTCGAGCATGCGATCAATGTCGATGGGGAGACCAAAGTCTTTCTTGATGAGCTGCACGAGCATGCGCCGCTCGACGTGGCCCGTTTTGTCGCTGTTGCCGCCGCACGCGACAAACGCGTCAATGAAATCCGACTCGTCGTCAAACTGCGCGGCGCGTACTTTCTGGGCCTCCATGACTTGGAGAAACTCGGTGAATTCGATCTCGCCGCTATTGTCATTATCAACCTCGGCGATCATCTGGAAGAGTTCGTCGTCCGTGGGTTTTTGACCGATGGCCTCGAGCACCTTGGCGAGTTCGTACTTGTCGATCGTGCCGCTGCCGTCGCGGTCAAAGTGGACAAACGACTCGCGGCACGCGTCGATCTCTTCCTGCGTCAAGATGGACGCCATTTTCCATTACCGAAAGCAGACTTTCGTGTGAAGCAACTTGCGCGTCGGTTCGTGACGATCAGGCTGCAAAGTATTACTATTATTACGTAGTATTTTTGCATGAGATGTGTGGTCTCTCTCCAAAGTCGAACTACAAAGCTGGTGGGCGCGCAACGTCAAGATTGTACAAACTCGAGCGAACAGAATGGGCAGACAGCATACAATATGGTAGTATTCATCAAACTGTCCAGAATCGTGGTGGGGCTCGTATGTCGATATTCCATGAATCGTGCATCTTGCATACGGGAATTCCTTCTTCCTCGTTTCTTTTACATTCGCCATATTCGTTCCCCATCACACGCTGGAGGAAATGCTTGGTCGTTTTCGATAGCGCATCAGCGGATCATGAGCACTTCTCGCACGTAGAGTACCTGAGACAAAATAAAAAAAAGTTAGACATGTTGTGGACGCCCATGCCTCGAAGGCACCCACCACGAAAACGTACCCAGAGGTTCTCGCGCTTGTCGTGGGTCGGCAGCAGTCGCACGAGCTGCGGCACGAGCTCCTTGAGCAGCGGCGTCGTGCAGATCGACGTCAAGTAGGCCATGTACGCATCGAGCGACATTTGATCCTGGCCAAAGAGCCGGCAATTGTCCTTGAAAATTTGCACGTTCGCGTACGGACACTTGCTGCTCACAAACGCAATCACGTCCGTGTACACTTGCTTGGTCTCGGGACCGACCGCCGGCGGTGGCAGCGGCGGCGCCTGAGCCTGCGATCGCGACGACGTCTGGGTTCCATAGTCGGGCTTGTAGGTCGTCACGGGCACAGTCTTGAACGAGAGCCGCGTCGGCGCCGGCGCTGGCGGTTGAGGTACCGGAGCTGCTGCGGGCGGCGGTGCACTATTGTACCCATACCCACCACCGTAGGTCGATGCCGCCGCTGGAGCTTGTGCCGGTGCCGCATTGTATCCATAGCCAGCGTTGCTGCTGACGCCGTACGCAGAGGCAGCGGGCACGGCCGTCGCCGCCGGCGCACCGTATCCGCTCGCTGCGGGTGCCGCATACGCCGTGCCACCGTAGCCTTGCGAGGCGGGCGCTGCCGCGTACGCTGCGCCACCATAGTTTTGCGCCGCCGGAGCCGCCGCGTACGCCGAGCCGCCATAATTTTGAGCCTGCGCAGGTGCTTGCGTTGCCCCCACCGACGACGACGATTTGTTTTTCGCATACTGTTCGTACAATTCCGCTTGCGACTTGTACGACGAGTACCGACTCACGCGCGGGTCCGATTCAAGCGGCTGCGACGGCATTGACGAGCGCGAGGTCGAGGCCGTCGACGCAGAACTGCCATTGTTAAACGACGAGCGGCTCCCAAACGAACTGTGGCGCTGTCCGTCACTCGCAGCCGACGACACGGACGCACCATTGCCATTATTAAACGAACCGGCCGACGCGGCGTTGCCGTTGTACTGGGAACTGCGCGGGTCCGTCGACGGGTACTACCATACAACAACTCTCGTCAGTTTTCCTTCCTTCTCTCCCTCATACAAAATCCCATACTGAAAAACCCCGTACCACATTGATGCCCTGCTTGCCTTCGGCCATCCCGATCGCTTCGAGCAGGCGATCACATGCGCCCGAGGGCGCCTGCACGTGGCCGCTCAGAATCTCCATGGGGCTCACTTCGCGGCCGTAAAACTTGGCATTCATTTCGCCGCGCACGAGAATCGTCGAGCCGTGGAGCCCGACGCCGGCAAACGCGCCCTTGGCGCGCGAGTACGTGTAGTTGGCGCTGAGGCCGCCGCCGCCAGCGTTCAGGTTACCTCCAGCGGCGCGACCGAGCGGACCCACAGCCAGTTCCAGTCCGGCGCCGACCGAGACCTGCGTACCCTTTTTAAAGGTATTCACGGCGCTTTTCGAGCCGAGTACAATCATGAAATCGATAATTTCGCCGCCAATCTCGGCGCCAAAGCCAATGCCGGCCGTGCCAATGCCCGAGGGCGCCGACCACGAACCGTCGTCGAGCCGTGCGATCACGACACCTGTGCCGAGCTTACCCGTCCAGACCACACCGGCCTTGACGACCGTGAGAAATGCGAGCCCAGCGCAGTTCTTGATCATCTCGGCCGGGATCGCGCTGTCGGCGTCGACCGTCGAGTTGTTAAAGAACGAGTTTATAATGTTGGCGGCCTTCTGGACCTCCTTCTCCATCGAGGACGAGTACGGCTTGTTGAACACCATGGTGATCGTTCGGAGTTGCTTTAGCTGGCCAACACAAATGGGAGAGTTGGATTCTGGAGGTGTGCCAACAAAATGGGAAGGAAGGTCTGAGCTTATGGGACACGCTCGCTGGACTCGCTCCTCTTCTTGACTTTCGCTGGGAACAATTCCAACAGAAGAAACCAGGTCCTGTACTGTCGAACCTGTCTAATAGCATTCAAACAGACTTGCGATATCGGGTATCTGTGAGACTTCTATTGAAGCGGATAAAGAGTGATGGTATTTAGGTTACACCCGAAAGGGTTACACTTGTTGGACCTCTTGGAATTGGTGGCACGAGCGGATTGCCGCGTCAGTCGAGGGTGGGGTCCACAGTCGCTGTGCGTCAGCTGCGGCAAAGCAGCACAAGGCAGCACGAACAACACAGATCCACGGACGGCTTTGAATCACAGTGTGCCGGTGATGGGCGGCGTGGACGGTGGTTGCAGCCAGCAGCGGCGCGTTTCCATGCAAACGACTGGTGCACACCAAGCAGAAAATCCGCAACCGTACCCATTTCGTTTCGTCTCGACTGGGCTTGCTCGTCAAGTATGGATATGCGTTCGGTCATCACGCGTAGCGAGCGGCCGTCGAATGTGCTGTCAACTGACCAGTCTCGTCACAGCGGACTCATTTGCGCAGAGGTTCCATCGCAAGCGAGCACTTGCACGGAGACCTCCAGCGCGGATTGGCCATGTTGCGGTGGTGGCCGCTGTGATGACATCGTGGCGTCATCGCACAACGGGTCTCGATCTTGAATCTGCACATGAAACCCACTCATTTTTTAAACGGGTTGTAAATATAAAACCCACCCAATCTCTGCCAATGTTTAACACAGAGAAATAGAAAATCTTGAGAAACCCGCGGGTTTCGTATACTGCACGCAAACCCACCCGCCCGCCAATCCACTTCACTCCAGAAATTACAGAAACGCGCAATCCGTGATTTGAGGCAGAGAAAGAAGAACGAGAAGGGAGGCCGCGTCGCCCCACAAAAGATCACTTTCCAATTTGCCTCGCCTCGCGCAGACCGCACTCCCTCTCCCAAGACCCCCCTCTCTCTCCCTCTATCCCACAATGGGTCTTGTCGACATTGTCCCCACGGGCGTGCTCAACGGCCAGGACGTTGTCAAGGTCTACAAGTATGCGCAGGAGCACGGCTTTGCGATCCCGGCCGTGAACGTGACGTCGTCGTCGACCGCCAACGCCGCGCTCCAGGCCGCGCGCGACATCAAGTCGCCCATCATTATCCAGGCCTCGAACGGCGGCTCGGCGTTTTACGCCGGCAAGGGCATTGACAACAAGAACCAGGAGGCTTCGGTAATTGGTGCTGTCGCGCTTGCCCACCACGTGCGCACGCTCGCCAAGTACTACAACGTGCCTGTGATTCTCCACTCGGACCACTGCGCCAAGAAGCTGCTCCCATGGTTTGACGGCATGCTGGACGCCGACGAGGCCTACTTCAACTCCCACGGCGTGCCGCTTTACAGCTCGCACATGCTCGATCTGTCGGAGGAGTCGCTTGAAGAGAACGTGCAGACCAGCAAGAAGTACTTCGAGCGCATGAACAAGATGGGACTCATTCTCGAGATTGAGTTGGGCATCACTGGCGGCGAAGAAGACGGTGTTGACAACACGGGCGTCGACAACTCGTCGCTGTACTCGCAGCCGTCGGACATTTTGTACGCGTACAACGAGCTCTCGCAAATCTCGCCCAACTTTACGATCGCTGCGGCGTTCGGTAACGTGCACGGTGTGTACAAGCCGGGCAACGTGAAGCTCCACCCGGAGATTCTCGGTGGCTTCCAGTCGCACGTGCGTGACGAGGTCGCCAAGGGCCAGCAGAAGCCCGTGTTCTTTGTGTTCCACGGTGGCTCGGGCTCGAGCGAGGGTGAGATCCAGGAGGCTGTCAAGAACGGTGTTGTCAAGATGAACATTGACACGGACACGCAGTGGGCCTACTGGAACGGTCTCCGCAAGTTTTACGAGAGCAAGAAGGACTTCATGCAGGGCCAGATTGGCAACCCGGAGGGTGCCGACAAGCCCAACAAGAAGTATTACGACCCACGTGTGTGGGTCCGCAAGTCGGAGGAGGAGATGATTGCGCGCCTGACGGAGGCGTTCCACAACCTCAAGTGCGTTGGTGTCCTGTAAGCAGGTCACTGCAACCGCCATCGCGAAATGCGCTGCCGTGAAGTGAGTGAGAGTGGCAGCGCCGCGTTTGGAGTCGTTTGCACTCTGTGAGCAGAGGACGATCTGACTGGACGAGCGTCCGATCGTTCGCTTTCCCCACTATGTCGTTACCACAATAATACCCCTCGTTGCATTGCATGCATTGTGTCCACTCGATCTCGTAACGCAGCTTCCTGCATGTATGGGAATCTCATGTCCATTGCGCATTCATCCCCAAGATGTTTTCGTCGTTCAGATGGATACACCGCAGTTAAGAACGCATGCATGGTATGTTACCTTGACTGTTTCAAACGGATCTTGAAAGGTCACCAACAAAATGGAAAAGGAATGCGCGGCCTTCCGAAAGGGCCACCACATCAAGACTCGCAACGCCAAAGAGTAGATAAGCTACGACTGCGAATATGGTGGAAATGGAGAAGGCGCTGCTCAAGAAGCTCTGTCGCGACCACGATCTGTACGTGACGCCAGCCATCAACGACAAGCTCTACCTCCACTACAAGGGCTTTCGCTGCATCCAGAACCTCGACGAGTACACGGGACTCAAGGTGCTCTGGCTCGAAGGCAATGGGCTGCCACGCATCGAAGGGCTCGAGCACCAAACGCAGCTCAAGACGCTTTATCTGCAGGAGAATCTGATCCAGCACATTGAGAATTTGGACGCACAGATCTCGTTGGACACGCTCAATCTGTCGCAGAATCAAATCTCCCGCATTAAGAACCTGGGCCACCTGAAGCAACTCTCGGTGCGTCAGTGACTCTTCCCTACTATGGATCGCCAGTGATTCATTAGTGCTGTTGAATGACTCAGAGTCTGTCGCTCAAGTCGAATTACTTGGCGACCGCGCAGGATCTCGAGCAGCTCGTGGAGCTGCCCAACCTCTCGGTGCTGGACGTGCAAAGCAACCGCATTGTCGACCCGGCAGTGCTGGACGTACTGGCCAAGATGCCCAACCTGAAAGTGCTCTACCTGCAGGGCAACGACGTCGTCAAACACATTAAGCAGTACCGCAAGGCGCTCGTGTACCGGTGCCGCAAGCTCAAGTACCTGGACGACCGCCCCGTGTTTGACGACGAGCGACGCCGTGTGGACGCGTGGGGCAAAGCCCTCGATGCGACCGATGGCGACTACAAGGCTGCCCAAGAGGCCGAGCGCGTCGAGATGGAGGCGATTCGCCAGGAGAAGCGGGACCGCGACCGCATGAACTTTCTCCACTTTGAGCAGCTCATGGCCGACGGACGGCGCAAGCGAGCAGAGGACGCCGAGGCCGCGAAAGTCGCTAGTAACCAACAAGAGCAAGGACCCGAGCAGCTCGAAGTCAATTCGTTTTCGGGCGAAAAGATTGTTCCGGTACAGGACTGCGACTTCTTGCAGCGCCAGCGTGAGCAGCGGTGGGAGCAGGTCGCGAACGCTCCGGATGCGTGGACGACACCAGCCAAAGAGACAGCGGATAACCAGAACGATCCATCGTCATCTGCCGCGGCGGGTGCGTCATCGATCCCCGTAGATGCACCGAGACTTGCACTCTTGCAGCAATGTGCCAGTGTTGGCTCCGGTGCGAGTTCTGCGATCGAGTCGTTTGTCGAGTCGTCCTTTCGCGTGGACGATCAATCCTCGTGCGTGATGCCGCCGCCAGCTCTGGCGGTAGCGACCAGTCGTTCTCGTGCACAGGATCAACTGACGATCCAACAAGGAATCAATCCCGACACGGAGCGGCTCCCGGCGGCAACGCAGCTCACGACGTGTGCGACTTTTCTATTGGGCGAGGCTTCTTTGCCAGCGGCGCCATCGTCCAATGTGGTGATGCCACCACCAGCACCAGTGACGACGAACGTGGATGAACTGGACTAACCGAGGCGAAACAACAAACAAAAAAATCCCAATTCATTCGTTTCTGCGTTTCGGTCTCTTTTTTCACTCGACCGCGCACTGGCTAAAGTAGTCGTACTCGTGGATCCACTGGCGAAACATATTCTCAAATGTCTCGAGCGGACACAGCGCCTCATCGCCACAGTCGGGGAACCGCACAGTGCGTTCATGGAGCAGCGTTTGCACGCGGAACGTCGGCGTCTGCTGATGGTCCCGTCCACACTCGTACAGCACAAAGCCAATGTTGGCCGAGAACGGCGCGAGCACGGACCCGCGGAACGATCGCTTGCGGGCGATCGCCAGTGGCGTGTCGGCCATAAAGTGGCCGTCGCGGTCGCTCGCGTGGCGGTCAAAGTAGGACAAATTCAGCAGCGACGCCAACGGCAAAATGGTCTCGGCATGGGCAAACCGGAAATGGCCCTGGACGCGGCTATGGCCGTCCGCACGCGCGCGCATCGCGTGGTACATGTCCTGCAAGAGCGGCGCCGCAATCTCCCATGCCAGTGCATTGCCGTGGCTCTTTTTGTAAAAGTGCTTGAGATCGTGGTAGTAATCCATCGACAGCAGCGTCTCGTCGTCCAGCAACGCGCACCACTCGCTGAATTCGTTGCGCACGGCCACGTCAAACGCACACCCCGCGTACGCGGCCTCCAAATCTTTCTGCGTGAACAGCGAGCCGTTGGGATCGCCGGCCGTTTGTTGGAATTTACGCAGATTGCGCTGCATCTGACGGCTGCGTTGGTAGCCTTTGTGGTGCCTCGTGGCCGTCACGTTGTGTTCAATGGCGTGGTCAAAGGCCTGGCAGTTGGCAAAGAACCGCAACGCGTGGTCGTGGCCCATGGGGTCCGCGGCGTAATGCACGGGCTGCACGCCGTTGAAAAAGCCATAGGCAAACCCCATGGCGCTCTGCAGCGTGCGCGGCTTGTATGTGTGCTGCAGTACAAACGCATCGGCGTGGAACTGGAGTGGAGACGCATCATCACTTGCAGGACGGAGGAAGCGCGCGCGCAGTCGTTTTCCCAACGAAATTTGCTCCATCACGCCCGCGCCCGCGAGCCAACCGGCACGTGTCGGGTCGTAAGGGTTTCGCCAGTCGTGTGTGGCCCATTGCGAGTGTCGGAGCCGCTCGGGGAGAAAGGCTACGCGCGTGCGCAGCTTGGCGTGGGTCGCGCTGATGCGGTCAATGTCTTTGATTGTTGGAAACCGCGTGCCGTGGCGGACCACAAAGTTGAGTTGGATCGGATGGCATGTGTTGGATTCGTTGGTTTTTGCGTTGGGGTTGTTGGAGCTGTTGGAAAGTTGGGCGTCGTACTCGTCGGCGAGTTGGGAAGCTGTTGGCGCCGGGTACATGGTCTTGGTGGACATGTGGGTCCGCAGCACGTGCTCCTTGCACGCCACCGCGTCGGTCGTTGGATCGAGGGAGCCACTCACAATGAATATCGCGCATGCCGCGAGCAGCAGCAGCAGCGTGGAGAGAGACGGACGCGACGCCATCGTCGCGCGTGGTGCTTCTGGTTTTTCTTCGTCTTGGTTTTTGTTGGCGTTTTTCTTGGTGTTGTGGGCAAATTGAAGCAGGGATGTATAGAAATGCATTCCATTTCTATCGTTTCTAAATATCAAACGAATCTTCTGGGTCCCACGAAAATGACGTGGTCTTATAATTCCTTCGCGCGGCTCGGCGAGGGCATTTACCGGTTCACGCGCGGCTCGAATGGCGCCAGCGGTCCTCGCGTGACGCTGTTGGGTGGCGTCCATGGCAACGAGCGCATTGGCGTGCGTGTACTGGACGCGCTGCGGCTCAAGCTGCTCACAAACGAAGCGTCCGTTGCCGACGGCGCGAGCGTCACGTTGGTCTACGCCAACACGCAGGCTTTGCGCGTCGGCACACGCGGCGCGACCCCTCACGCCGACCTCAACCGCTGCTTCACAGCCGAGATCCTCTCGGCGTCTAATGACAAGTCGTCGCTGTACGAGGAGACGCGCGCGCGCGAGCTCGCGCCGCTGCTCGCCGAGACAGACGTGCTCGTGGATCTCCACTCGACCAACAAACCGTCGGCGCCGTTTGTGCGGCTCGCGGGTGCCGCGGCGTTGACACCAGCGAGTGTGCGCATCGCAGCGCGTTTACCATGCGAGATCTTGCTCCATGACCCTCAATATCTGTTGGCAGACGGCCGCGTCGCGCTCACGGATGAATTTGTGGGCGCCCATGGCGGCGTTGGCGTGTGCTTTGAGAGCGGCATCGCGACCGATCTATCCGAAGAAACGGTCGATGGTATCGTCTCGAGTCTCTGGACGATTCTCACGCACGACATGCACGCGATAGAAGCCGCATCCAACAATTTGACGCCAACAAATGCGGCCACCAACGAATCTACTGGATTTGCCCACACGTACGAGATCACACAAGTGTTCAAGCTGACTTCCGATGGCTTTCGTTGGGCCGACGGCGTGGGCGACGCCAACTTCCAACGGATCGCGCCGCAACAGCCCATTGGGTTTGTTGGTGAGCAGGCCTTCGCTGTCGACTACGAGTCGTTCATTGTGTTCCCGAAAATCCCCGCACTATGGAAACTGCATGCGTACGTTGTTCATCATCAAACCAAAAATGGAGGGAATGCTGCTAACGACTGGGATTGCTGGTGTGTGGGGTGTTATATAGACCGCTCGGATGGCTCACAAAAAAGAAAGGTGTCGCTAGGAGCTAGAGACGAATTGGAAAACGGAGGGGGTCTTTTCTCACTGAAGCTTGGTCTTCTTGATGGCTGCATGGGTTGCATTGTCACCGTTGAGCAATTGGAGCGAGTACCAAAAGAGACCAATGTTGATCACATAGGCCGTCACGCACACGAGACAGAAGTCGCGCAGCACAGAGCTCAGCACGTACGCCAAGTACACACTCAGCCCCTATACAAAGAACAATGAGAGTGAGTAGGACTAAGCAAAAGCACGCGAATCCTACTGCTAGTAGTACAGTAGTCATACCAGTGCAAACATGGACGCGAGCACGTAAAAGTGCTGGTGGTACGGCACCTTGCGCAGCAATGGGTACAAGATGAAGAGCGAATACGCACCAACGCCTAATGATATCAACATTAGTAGAGTTGACTCAAGCTTCTAGGCGGAAACGTACCCAGCATCGTGTTGGGCACATCGAGCCACGAGCCGTTGGGCACAATGCCGTGGAACTGGAGCAAACGTCCGTACTCGCTCATCATGACCTTTTACCCATCGCACAACCCATCAGCTTAGTCTCTCTTCCCATTTTGTGTTGTCAAAGTATAAACCACAAACCTTGGAGCAAGAAAAGTATTCCGAGTCGCAGAGCGGTGTGTAGGCGTCACGGAGTTGGTGCTTTTGCTGCTCGACGTACATGCCGTAAGCCGACGTGATGGCGCCCAGCAGACCCAGCAGCACGAGCTGGCGGCCGGCAAAGGGGAGGCCACTGCGGTCCAGCGGTCGTGGCGGCGGCGTCGTAGTCTTGGCCATGGCGGAAAATTGGGCTCTGCCAAAAAAGGAACCTTGCAAGCGATCCCTTTTTGGGACGCGGGGCGTTGAAGCGAAAGAATTCGGCGGATCTGCTGGGAAAGTCCACACGCCAGCAGCAATGTGATTGGAGAATACATACTTCTAGTCGCCTTGTGAGTGGTTGAAATTGGGCCCCAGTCCGTTTTAACTGTAGCCATCTCCTAAAGATAACGGCACCAAGTGGGGCAACGGCGATCGCGGAGCGACCACGGAGAGAATACATGCGTGAAGCTATCCACGACCTCATCAACCCGCATGACAAACCATGGTAACAACAGCAACAGCAACAACGGCGGCCACGTGCGACCACCAGTCGCTGCGAAGCCGACCAAGAAGCCGGCGCTGCTGCTGCACCACTCGAGGCAGCTCGAGCAGCAGCGCCAACGGAACGAGCCTTGGCTCTTCCAGAGCATCCACATTGCTCACAGTCCGTGGGGTGGCACACCACTGCCGTCGCTGCCATCGCCATCGCTGAACGCGTCCGCATCGGCGCCCTTATTGAGTCTGCTGCCTTCGCTCGCGAGTCCCGCGCCGTTTTACTTGGATGTCGAAAGTCTACGAACGTTGCTACCCGCGAGCAGTCGACGCGCTCGGCCTCGAAGCAGTCAAGAGAGTTTCAGCGACTCGTACGGCTCACCACTGGCGCGTGGTGGTCGCCACAATCAGCGCCACGTACGACTAGAGGCGCTGAGCCCGTCGGCGAGAGCCAACGACACCGGACCGCCGTTAGGAGCCGCGCAAGGTGCTGCTGTCCGACGCAGTACTCGACAACGTAATAACCGAGTGAGAGGCGCACGCCCCTCGTCAGGGCACCGCAAGCAGGCGCTTCGCATCGACGCCGCCAAGGCACAGCAATCCGACGTCGCCACGATGAAGAAGACGCATCATCGCCACGCCCCGATCCACGGGCGAGGCTTTGCAGCGCTGGACGACGACTACTCACCCGACACGCTGACACGGCCGGCGACCACGTCTCCGCCTCTAGAAGATGTCGATGAAGCCCGTCGGCAAAAAGCAGCAATCGCGGCGCAGCTCGGGCTCACGCTCGACGAGTACGAGGCGCTGGACGCGGCGTTTGGTGGGGAAGCGAACGACGACGCAGACGAAGGCAGCATGACTGATCGATACCACGCCGTGTTTGCACAGTTTGACGTCGACGGCAGCGGCGCCATCTCGCCGAGTGAGCTACGGGATCTCTTGAAAGCTGCCGGGGAAGCCATGGACGACACGGAGCTCGCGACAGTCATCACGCAGGCCGACACGGACGGCGACGGCGAGATCGACTTGGACGAGTTCATGGGGCTCATGCGCGCGCGCAAGCGACTGCTCCAGGTCGTCAATACGATGGGTGTGGGCGGCACGGGACCGACATCAGCGTCGTCTGCCAAGACCCGCAGCACGGTGGCAGCGAGTGGGTCTTCTGCGTCTACTCCATTGTCGCAGACAGCGTCGCCATTGCCGCCGCTCAGGCTCGCGGTCGCGCAGTCCAAAAAGCACTTGACACAGTCCCACTACAGCCGCCACTTTAGCCGACCGACACCGAACTGCCTGCGGCCTGGCGCCACGCAGGTCGACGTGACGCAATTGCGGCGCGAGCTCGCGATCGCCGAGTTTGGCATCCAAGAGCTCAACGCCAAAGTGCGCGACGGCGTCCACTGGGTGCAGCAGCACTGTCCCGTGAAGTCGCTCAAGGCCCAGATCTACTGCCACCGCTGGGGCATCGAGAAAGTGCAGCAGCTCTTTGTGCGGCTCCAGTCGCAGTCGCTCTCGCGCGCGTACCAAAAGTGGAAGGCCTTTCTCCACTACGAGCGCAACAAGCTCAAGGCCAATCTCTTTCTTAAGTGCAAGGGCTCGCAAAAGCTGACCGAGATTCTCCGCACGCGCACGCGCAAGACGCTGCGACGCCGCTTTGCGAAATGGCACAGCGAGTGTGCGCTCGACGCGCGCAACGAGATCCACGCGGCCGCCGTGGAGTTGCAGCGCATGGGTAGGGGCAAGCTCGCGCGTCTCTGGCGATGGCGCGGACGCCAGCGACTCGCAGCCACCCAACTCCAGGCGTTGGTGCGTGGCCACTTGGGGAGACGTCGCGTGCAGCGGATCCGCCGCATCCAGCTCGAGCACGCCAGCGCGTCGATCTTGCAGCGCTGCTACCGCGGCTACAACGGCAAGCGGCTCGCCAAGACGCTCTTCAAAGCCCAGCAGGACACACTCGCGGCGCGGCGCATCCAGCGCGCGTTCCGCCACCACCAAAAGCGGCGTCTGCTGCGCGCGATTCAACGCACCAAGCGCGAGCACGACTGCGCCGTGCAGCTGCAGTGCTGCATGCGAAGCTATCTCGCGCAGAAAAAGCGTCACTGTCGGGCGAACCAGCGACGTCGGGTGCGTAGTTCCGTGGTCATTCAGCGCTACACGCGCGGACTGCTGGCACGGCGCGAGTGCGTGGCAAAGAAGCGACGGATTGCGGCTGCGATCACGATCCAAACGCGGTATCGAGCCTTTCGGTCGCGCTGGCAGTTTTGGAAAATGCGGAATGACAAGGCCGATCGCGAGCGCCACGAGAGAGAACGCGTCGCTGCGACAGCGATCCAAACGCAGTGGCGCACGACCACGACGCGTCGTCAGTATCTCTCCCGAAAGCTCCAATTACGCGAGGCCCAGCAGCTGCTGGCGTTCCGTCGGCTCACGAGTGCGCTTCTCATCCAGCGTCTCTTTCGCGGATACAGTGCACGGCGCACGGCCCAGCGACTGCGGTACGAAAAGCTCAAGTGGATGAATTTCACGGTCATGAACCGATCGGCGTTGCGCATCCAGGCGTGCTGGCGCGGATACCACGGACGGCTCGCGAGCCAGTTGCGGCTGCAGGCCCAGCGGGCGTTGCATCAGGAAGAGCATCAAGCGGCCAAGCGGATCCAGTCGATCGCACGCGGGAAGCTGGCGCGTGGGGAGCGCGAGCGACGTGAGGTCAAGCGGGTCGAGATCATGGCGCTGCAGCACAAGCGAGCTCGCTCGGCTGTCCAGATTCAGAGGATCTTCCGTGGCAAGCTAGCACGCAAGCTGGCGAAGTCGCGCAAGCGTGAACACCACGAGCAGGCCCGCGCAGCACTCGATCGACTCGTGCTTCAAACGAAAGCGAGGGCGGCCATCAAGATCCAGTGTTGTACTCGCGTGTATATGGCTCGCTCGCGATACCGGCGACGGAAACTGGAGGTGGAGAGGAGGAAGCTGGAAAGTGCCAACGGCATGCGACGAGAACACGCGGCTGGCGTCATCCAGTGTGCACTGCGTCGAGCGAAGGCGCGTCGTCTGCTGCGTCAGCGGCGCCGCGAATTCGAAAAGCGAATCTCGACCATGGCGTCGGAGAAGGCGTACGACGAAATTGAGCGGCTCCGCGAGGAGCAGGAAGCCGAGCTGGCCAAGCTGCGCGTACAGTTGCTGCTTCAGGAAAGCAAGGCAAGCCAGGAGAGTGCGTGCTTGCGCAAGCAGCTCGAGGCGCAGCGCGAAGAAGACGAGCAGCGACGCGAACAGGAAGCCCAGGAGCTAGCGAGGCTCAAACTCGAGGCCATCATGCAGCAACAGCACACGCAAGCCAGCGACCGCCGAATGCTTGATCTCCACAGACAGCAGGAAGCCGACAGAGTACGCGAGCAGCTTCAAAAGCAAATCCACGAGACGAAAGAGATGGAGCTTCTCGTGCGCACCCAGGAAAACGAAGAGCTGGCAAAGCTCAAGATCACAGCACTTCTTCAGACGACCACAAAAACGGAGCCGGCTCGCGACACCGAAGCGACAAGGCTGCAGCATGAGGCGGCCCAGCTGCAGCGAGCGGCCCAGGCCATGCAGCGTGACCAAGCGAAGTTGAAGATCCAGAGCGTGTGCCTCAAGCACATTGCCAGGCGCCGCATCCAAACGCTGCAAGCAGAGCAAGCCGATGCACTCGCGCAGTTACGCAGTGACGAAGAGCGCATTCGAGTCAAGGCGCTCCAAGAACAGGAGATGGCGCTGGCCAAGCTCAAGGCGATGATGGACGATGAAGCCCGTGCCCGTGAGCAAGAGATCAAGGCGCTCGAGGCGCAGATGCTCGAGCGTGCGCGACTCGAGAAAGAACGACTCGCGAGCCGCAACACCGCTGCGCGCAAAATTCAGGCGAGTGCCCGCGGGTAACTTGGTCGGCAGCACGTGAGGAGGATCCAAAAGAAAATCGAGATGGAGCGCGAGCAGCGCGCCAAGGCGCTGGAGGAACAGCTTGCGGAAGTCGAGGCGAAAATGGCCGCGGCGATCAGCAGCGTGGAAGACAGTGGTGGGGGAACTGAGGCTGAGGTCGAGACGTCGTCGTTGTCCGGAAATCTGGAAGACTGGGTCGAGTACTGGGACGAGAACGCGCAGGCATCGTACTTTTACAATATCAAAACCCAGGAAGCGAGCTGGACACGGCCCTTCAGCGCACCGTCCGCCTCTGCCACTTCATCATCAAAAACAATGGAGATCGTGATGGCAGCGACCGCTCCCGTCGTGGATTATGAAGGGGACCCGTACAGCCAAGCTGGTGGCGCGTCTGGATACGCTGCGACTGCTGGGTATGCGGACGAGTACGGGTTCTACGATCAATACGGTCAGTATCACTACTACGAAGATTCAACGAACAACGGGAATGCGTACCAGGCGCCCAATGCAACGATGGGTGCGGGCATGATGTACCCAGGGTACGCAGCGGCGGCTGCGGCGTACGCGTACCAAGCGGCCATGGCATTCGGTGGTGGGAACCCCATGATGTTCGGTGCTGCGTACAATCCGCAGTTGGGTAATCCCATGATGATGCCCATGGCCACGATGGGTGCGAATGCTGTCAACCAGTCGATACCAGCACCAATGATGAGTGCGGACCCCAATGAGTACGCGGCCGCCAGTGACTCGGCCGTGCCTCCGGACCCGTGGGAAAAGTTCTTTGACCAGTACACGGGCGCGGCGTACTACTACAACAGCATCACGGGGGAGAAATACTGGGCGTGAGCTGTTAAGAGCATACTTCCGAAGTATGAGCGCATGGGGCACTCACTCTTGTGTCTCGATCTTTCGACGTTCGACCTGCAAGTCGGTTTGGGCACAGCAAACGCTCTTGAACTCCTCAATAAGATGCCGTGCGCCTACAGCTTCACACAGCACACGCAATCGGACCTGACGTGCAACAAATTTAGTACCTCGAACATCCTCATTCGTCCATGTTCATCGAGCTATCGTCCGAGAAATCCAGGCTCGAGCCGTTCGCGCCAGACTCTTGCTCGTATCGTCGACTATGATCGGCACTGCTAAACGACTGATCGAGCTGCAGTGTTCTTCGCACATTGTCCTCGCTTCTCGCTGAGTTTGCGGCCGACACCAGCGGTAGCACACCACTGGTGGCTTTCGCGCTTGGCGTTCGGAATGTGGTCTGCGGCGGCACGTGTAAGATCGCACGACTCGCGGTGAGAGACTCTTCAAACGCGATGGCGATCATCTCTCCCGCCAGCGCTTCTTCCGAGTTGTACGCCAGTGCCTAATGGACGTATGTATGAGATGAGCGTGTAGTCACTGTAGTCAGTCACCAACAGATCATTTACATACCGCGTGGTAGCACTCGATGGCGTCTTCCACGTCTCCTTTCATGTGCAGTGTGAACCCTAGCGCAGCATGAATGGACGCCTTGCAAACAGTTTTTCATCGGTTAGTCGGTCTGGCCTTTCGCATTTTCGCATTCAGTGCCACGTACATTTCGCGGCGAGAGTCGCAAAGAACTTCGAAAATAACGGACCGCGTCGTCGTACTGGCGCATTTTGCGGAACGCTAATCCGAGGTTAAAAAGTGTTGGCTCCCAAAGCTCCATCAGGCGCTGTGTTGCAGAGAGGCTTGTCAACTTTGCACCAACCCAAATAATAGACTTTCAAGATCTGTCGTACCTCGGGCAGGTGCTTGCAGAGCTCGAGCGCTTGCGTGAACATCTCGATCGCCAGCGGGTAATTTTGTTGCTTGTAGTAGACCGATCCTATTTCATTGTAGATGAGTGGATCGTTGGGGCAGATGGCGCTTGCCTGCTTGAAAAACTCTAGCGCCTGCGGCAGGTTGTTGGTTCGCAAGTGCTCCATGCCAATATACAGCGTGGGGAGATGGCACCCAGGAAACAAACTGGACGCGGTGCGGTAGGAGGACATGGCCTGGTCGCTTTCGTCTTGCGCGGCAAACGAATTACCAAAACCGATCCACGCCGGCGTAAAGCTTGGCTCGAGTGTTGTCGCTTTGCTGCATAAGTGAGAATCAAGCGTCAGAAGTTGGAGGCGAAAAAAGACGAAACAAAACTCACTGGAAGTAGCGTTGCGCGAAATCGAACTTCTGGATCACCAAATAGTAGCAGCCAACAGCGTACCACGAACACGCTCGCTTGGGGCACACGTCGACCTACAGGACATCCGAGTATCAGAAACGAAGCCATCCCTACGATCCATTCACTATCATGAACGTACCAAGTGATGGGCGTACTGGTACAAATCGCGTTTCTTGCCACTCTCGACCAAGGTCGCGACGTAGACCGGCACAACCTTGAAATTGTATGGATCTTTCTCCTTCACTCTGAGCACATGATGGTGATTAAACACATGGTCATCCCAGCAGATTTCGCTACGACTCACCGCTCGCAGATCTCGTGGGCTTTCTGAACGTCATGCTGGTAGTAGTACATTTCGGCCTTGGCGATATTCTACACGACAAAACGTCAGACAATACCCGACACTGTAGTAGGCGCCAACCCCTCCTCAGACGCACCAGCTGGGCGTTGTCTCGCAGGCCAAAGGTTTCTTCCACGCGCGCAAACTTGGCTTCCGTGGTTGGTGAGGGCTCATACTTGTCAATATGGACGCCATACAGCTCCTTCAGCAAGTCCGAGTCTTCGCCTGAAAAGTCGAGTGACTCGAGGAGCCGCGACTGCTCTTGCGTCGACAGCATTTGCTTTTCCACAATATGGAAAAACGCTTCGGCACAGCGCACGTCGCATCGCAATGCGACCCGGTAATAGAGCAGTGCGTTTTCGCGGTTCCCGATGCCTTCCAAGGTCTCACCCATGAGCAGCGCGAGTGACGCGACGATGTTGAAGCCGTCACTGTCTTGCTGGGCGGGGGCATCGTGCCGCTTGGCGAGTGCCACAATCGCGTCGCTGTCATCGGGCAGGACCTTGCCCAGCAGCTCGAGACACTCGTCCTTGTGCTTGATCGCGAGCTTACTTTGTCCAACCAGCAGATGCGCCTGCAGCGTCGTCGCTGCGATCGTATAGGGACTCTCAAACGCCAATAAACCGGCCTGCGTGACGACACGGATCGCGCGGTGGTACTCGCGGTGCAGGAAACACGTCTCAGCAAAGAGCAATACGTCGGCAGGCTCGTCGGGCGAGATCGTCGCCAGTTTGTCGGCGTAGAAAAGCGCCGACGCGATGTGGTGGCGGTCAATACAGCCGCGCACGCGCTGCCGCAGCGTCTGTGCCGTGCGTGCCATCGACGCATCGCCGCCGCCGCCACTCGTGCGGGAGCGTGGAGCGACTCCTGTGCCAACGATCGGCGGCGTGCGCATGTTCATCATCATGGCGACGGTCGGCGGCGTGTCGACGCGAATGCCCGGGATTTTGGACGTCATATCGTCGGAGCTTTTGCTGGATGACGCGGGGCAGGCGTATTGGCGGAGCGGATTGTTGGCGTAAACTTCTCACAGCGAGAGAACCGAGATGCCCACCGAGATGAAGCTCGCTAGATACAGTGATGGAGCGAGGCACGCCTTCACCTAGGGCAACGTGTCAGGGAGCACAGAGGTTGCCGTAGAGGTTGCCGTTGGCGCCAAGGATCGCGCGGAGGAAAATGGAGGAAAACCCAGTTGAATTTGAATGTACTTGGATAGTGTGTGACACATCAATTTGGGACGTGAGGTAGTGAGCATGCCACCATCTGAGACAGTACCAGCTGGTCGGTGAGACATTCGATCACCGTGGTGTCCGTCTATGAACTAGTGGCACTAGTCTTATGATGACGGTCTCCAATGCGAAAAGCTAAACACCATTCGTCAAAGAGACACGATGGCAACGAAGATCAAGCCGCCGCCACCGCAAGCCAAGGCCGCATGGAAGGACACGCACCGCGTCGCCGAGTTTATCGCGAACGTCGTCAGCGGTGTCGTCGTGGTCGGTATCATTGGCGCGTACGCCGTGCGCTGGCTCGTGCACTCGATCGAGGATGCGCCGAGTCTCCGTGCACTCGTCTGGCAGCGTATTGAGGCGCTCGTCGCGTGGGCGCCAAGCGGATGGCGTCCGTGCTGGACAAACCAACAACAGACTATCGGCGGCGCGATGCTCGAGTGTGTCGCTGGGCTCATGCACCATCAATACGGAGTCGACGAGTTTACAAGTCCCGAGATGATTTCGCGTGCGGCCGTGGTGGTCGCCTTTGCATCGACCGTGACGTTCGTCGTGACCAAGTTTAACTGGATCGGCTGGTACGCGTGGATTCAAGCCGTCGTGCTTCTCCAGTGGTGCATTGCGGTGTATCAAATGGTGCGCATCGCCATTTCCGTGAGCGCCTACGTGCTGGTCAAGGCCGTCAAGCACACGGTGCTCATGGTGAACCGCGCGTACGTCCACGTCTTTGGCATCAAGCGCAAGCACGCAGAGGCGCTGAGGCGGCTTATGAAACAAACCATAAACTACAAACAGTGGGCGCAGATGGCCGTGTACCTCGATCAACTCGAAGACAAGGACAACTGGAAAGCGACCGTATCACCTGAAGACCGTGACCTGTGCGACTTTGCGCAGCTTGACCGCAATATCCAAGATCTCACGACGGCCTTAGCGGAGCAGAACGTACAGGCGATTACGTATATGCTTCCGTCATTACTCATGCGCA